>KN833013.1:40661-102257 GCA_000827315.1 Piloderma croceum F 1598 | reverse complement strand
CCAAATCGACTCAAAATTCAGACTCGAGCGCTCAACGATCTTTCCATTGGGTCGGCCACTGTGCGGGGCAGATCCGCTCAAAATTGAAAACCTACCCAAGGGATTCATGGCCCCATAAACGCAAATCATGATGCTGACCGATAATATCGAATAGGCCAAGGGAGAAATGAGGATTTTCCTGAAGCACAGTTTGGAGACGAGGCTTGTTGGATTCCTTTTTGACTTGTTTTTGTTTTTGGGATCTCCCGCCTTCCGTTACCAGGCACTGCTTCGTCATGGACTAGTTTCGAGACAATACGACACGATACGATTGGCGCCCGTTATTCCACCTCCCGCTCCTAATCCACCCTTTCTCAAACCGTCAATTTCTGCTGAATATATCCCCCCCGCCCCCCCTTCTTTCATACTTTTTACACACGTCCATTTGAAAAATCATTCTTCCCTCAGTGTGTATCGTGTGACTGGGAATATGGCAAAAGCAAAGGTCCGTACCCGTTGCTCGAATCTTTCTTTCTACTCTCGTCAAAGCTCACGAATACTGTTCCCCGTCATCCACCACAGGCAGCTCTAACGTCCTCGCGAACAGCTGTCAACTCGATATACTGCCTCCCCCACCTTCAAACCCAACTCAACCTCTAGTCTGGCGTGCTGCACGCGGAAGATAAAGACTACACCACCGCATACTCGTATTTCTTCCAGACGTTCGAGGATCTGAGTTCTCAGGATGATGGAAAAGGTTCTTTGGGAGCGTTGAAATATATATTGCTGTGTAAGATTATGTTGAACTTAGTACGTCATCGTCGCTGCTACTGCTGCTGCGTAATCCTGTGGCCTACCGGTTGGGATGGATGTAGTGTGTTATTATAGCCGGAGGACGTGACGAGTTTGCTTTCGATCAAATTAGCGGTCAAGTGCGCACAGCTGCGGGAAGTAGAGAGTATGAGGGCTATTGCGCGAGCGCATCAGAACCGAAATTTGGCCAATTTAGAGAAAGCTCTGAAAGATTACAAAGACGGCGAGTCATATTTTAGTACTTCCCGGAAGCTGGAACATCACTGTACATGAATATCGTTCGGGAAGCTTCACTGCCATAAACAGACAGTGGGATCCAACGACATGGCTTGGGGAGTAAATCAGTTGATAAATTGTGTAGGAAATTATGTGGTACCAAACCTTGCCCAAAGTAAGTGACATGCGCGATATTAATTCCACTAGAAACTGTTGGCAAGTGGTTCAGAACAGCGAACATTCAGAGCTTGGGAACTCACTAATCGAATTACTACATGACGGGTCTTCCGCGTCCACGCATTGTTTGACATGTGCACGAGAAGATGGTTCCTTAAATTGCCAGAACTCTGTGGCACTGTTGATAGATTGTCAGAGAAAACGGGGGGACATATGCATGATAGCCCTACTGATGCCTATATCCTAGCCTTTGATGGATGATAGTGGGGACACCATCTAGGGGGGGGGGGGCAGAATTGATGCACTATACACCTACGCTATCTGATGGACGCACCGAATGTATGAACGGCTACGACATCGGTTGAGCTTCATTGAAATCTCGTACGATCATGAATGAGTCTTACCTCTGAATATGTTTGATATCCCTAGCATTTCTTCAACCAGAGTAGCATAGCCAGAGTTGCCAGTCCTGGGCTGGCCTTGACGAAGTGATTTCAGTGGATTTGACAAAACCGCCAAACGAACGAACCCACCAAAAGTGTACATTTTCACAGTCACGTTTGGAAAGTTGGCTTTGAGAGATAAGCCACCGATTGACGCAATGGATGCACCCAACGAATGTCCTGATCGAATACAGATGTACATGTTTATTGTTTAAAGCGATCAGAATTTACGAAAATTTACCTGTCGATACGATCGAGTAGCCAGGGTGGATCTCCAACTGTTTCTTGACCACAGAGATAACATTAGATGCGACAGAGTTGTATGCTGTGAGAAAGCCCAAGTGGACATATGCATCCCCTACATCATCGACGCCTGGTGATTGAAAAGGCGTCAGCATGATCGCGGCATCTTAATCGCGTAATGTTGAATTTGTGCTCAGCATGAGCTCATAAAGAGATTGATATAGAGCACACCAGTGAAGACATTAGCAATCTGTTGACTGCCACGGAAGGCGACCACAATCTCCTTTCTGGTGTCATCGCGGGCTATGTAACCTTGCGTGTCAGTGATGATGTCGGTGAACTCGTGGGCATGTAAGTCTACGTTAGCAGATGTAGCAAAAAATAACTACCTACCGACTGAACGAGATGGTTCCCCAAGGGCTTTAAGCATACTAAATGGTATGCACCAGACGAGTACTTCGTGTATCGTACTAATTCATCATAGGTTGACTGAGAGATGCCGCCGCCGCAGCTGGCTAGCAGAGAAGTAGCCAAAGATCCGACAACTAGGTAAAGAGTAACAAGGAGAGCAATGACACGCATCGTGCGCAGCGTGAACAGAGGACCGTCAGGGGATGCTCGCCATCCAGGCTCCGAGCCGAGCACTGGCACTGAATGGTATTGCGAATTAGACTTAGGCCACGATGAAATGCCTGTGTCTAACCCCACACTTGCGGCGCCTGCGATGGCAGACGTCAACATGCCAGGGCCACCGCTATGGGCCTTGAAGTAAATATGGACAGCGATAGGCGACAGCAACCTTGACTCGGACGCGACAGGCTGTAAGTTTGGGTCATGTGCTCATTGTCGTCGTGCCATGCACTTGCTCAGAGAATCAGGTAATGTGGATCGAGTCTGGTAAGTTTAGCTTAAGCTGTTCATATTATCCTACGGTTTCAGTTTATTGGGTCATGGGGTCATATTTTTTAAACATGCGACGAGGAAAAGCAGGATGTAAGAATATAGCCGGTACGTGTGAAGATACGCCTGGTCAGTGCACGGCCTGGAGGAAATCCGGCTTAACATGGTATGACAACCATAGCTTAATCCCAACCACTGGATTGAGCAGGGGCATCTGCTCCCCAGCCAGTGGCACCACCTGTCGGCTCTGCAGACCAGTCGGTTGGGCCGGGTGCAGCGTCAGTGGCCCAGTCAAGAGCACCTGGAACGAATGCTGAGTGAGTAAATGAATGGAAAGAACTTGACTGAGGTACACATACCACCTTCTTGAGCCAATCCAGGGTTGATACCTCCAGCTTGAGGAGCACCAGATACATCCCATTCTCCCATTCCAACAGCAGGCTCCACCTCCCCTTGGGCGGCCGACTGCTTCGCTGCAGCCTCCTCTGCTTGTTGTTTCTCAACTTCCTCAGGATCACGGTAGAAGAACATATCCACCATGACGTTCCAACCATCGGGTGTACGGGGAATGGTGCCTCTGAGACGGAGCACCTCACGTGCCAACAACCACCAAATCAGACCAATAGAATGACGAGTCTTGTTGTTAGTGGGAATGGCGACATCGACGTATCTGAGAGGCGCATCGGTGTCGCAGAGAGCGATAACGGGGATGTTGACGTAAGAGGCTTCGCGAATGGCTTGGTGATCAACTCGGGGGTCGGTTACTATAATGAGACGGGGCTCCTTGAAAGAGCGAGTAATGTAGTTGGTGAAGGAACCGGGGGTAAAACGGCCTGCAATTGCCTGAGCACCAGTGTTCGCGGCGTATTTCAATACGGCTCGGTGGCCGTAAGGTCGAGCAGAGATAACACAAACGTCGTTGGGGTTTTCGATGGCGGCAATGATACGGGCAGCAAAAACCAGCTTCTCCCAGGTCTTGCCAATATTGAGGATGTGGATGCCTGCAAATGTCAACAGCGAATTCAATACCTGCAATGATCGCTTCCTCTGTATCCTACTAACCATCGGCCCGTCTCTTCCAAACATAAGGCTCCATCTGTTTATCACAGTTTTTTGTACCGATATGGCATTGTGCGGCCAGCAAGAGCTGAATCTCCTCGTCGGTAGCGCTGAGGACGGAGGGAAGTTTTGACGACATGATGAGTCCTACAAAATCAGAATGAGTACATCCAGTGGCGAAGCTTGACATCCATTACAACGCGCGCATCGATTTGCTCCGTTCAAACTGGATAACACGCAGAGACAGAATACGCACCGTGGGGATTGGGCGAAGCGTCGACTTGCAACGACGTTGGCAGTCTTTCGTTTGAGGATTTGCGCTGGCGACGATATGAAGCTACCAAAAATCCGTGGTGGCGCGACGTTCGGCAAATACCGCCGATTGGGCGTTTATAGGCTTGCAATTAGGCCCGGGTAAGTTGCAATTTAGAATTGTACAGCTACTTACAACACGTTAGACCTTTCCGATTTCGTAGCTGTTAGGATTTTTGTTTATCGTACAAACAATACTTCACCGAGTATACTCAAGAAAGTGGAGCATAATAGTGGAGCAAAATGCTACTTATTTTTTGACCGGATAACTTATAAGGTAAGTAAATGTTGTAAACAAAAACTTTCAGAAAGGCTACGAGATTGAAAACGGTCTAACTACATGACGGTAAATAAATACATCATATACGCTCAACCCGACAATAAACGTGATAGTGCACTAATTTCCTCTGGACCGGTACTGCAACAACCTCCCACGAGCACGCCACCCCAAGTGCGCTGTTCCGCAACTTCATCAACAATCTCCCCGAGTTTATCAGCCCAGGCACCCGCCTTGCCCACTTCAGCCCTTACTTGCCAGGTACGGGAAACGGAGTCATATATATCCCCACCATTCGGATACATGACCAGCCAAGGTCGTGTTGTCCATTTGTTGCAAAGATCACCCACCACTTCTTGCAGTCCCGACAGTAGCCCAAGAAAATGATCTGTCTGCATACAGTTGAAACCAATCCCATTTGGAGGTGGATGGCTGGGGCTTTCATTGCCAAAAGCTGCCTCTGCTACTTGCCGAACATTCAGGTTCTGGCCTCCAGGAAGTTGGGTTTCTGGGTATCGACCATATGGAAAAACCAGACTGATCCACCAGGGTTTCATGCAGGGATCGTCACCCCTTTCTTTCTGCAATATCCCGAAGGCCTTCCTGATGGCCCTTACTTCCCGTGCCAGTGGCACGGTCTCCAATGCAATGCAGTCAATCTTCGACCAAGCTTCTGGACTCTGTGCAAAAACCCGCAGTCTCTCTAGATGAAATTGGGCTAATGCGCTGATCGAATTCTCAACTGCCACTGTGTCGTCAAATGCATTGCAGTTATCTCCTTCATTGGAAAATGCTTTCGGGCCATATGGTGGCGGATAGAATCCGTCAAATTCTTGTGCAGGAATAAGGCTGGCGCCGTAAGGCCCAAGAGATAAAGCGATTCGGACATCGTCACTATCGATGCCCTCTTGCTCTTGGATGAATCGCTTTCGGGCCTCGTCCGCTAAATTCACGGACTTCAGCATGATCCGTTCGGCATCTTCGCGAGAATATCCCGCTTGCTGGAAGGTACTGAAAGAGGCTTGATACCTATGTGTATTTACCTATGATTTGAATACAACACACGTATCTTAACATTTTGCACCTACGTCGACGTAAGAATTACTCTTGCCCCAGCTCGAAGAAACGCCAAATGGGCTTCGATGATGATGTCAGCATTTTCATCGATTGGCTTAGCTGACCAGAGAGCTGATGACATGTCCTGGTGGAATATAGTTTCTAGTGTCGTTCCCTGGGTATCTCGACATTCATATCGCAGTCCTCGACAGTGAATTATTGACTCACAAATCCTCCATCTAGAATTACTACCGATCGATTTTGGAATAGCCGGCTGAGGTGCGCCATACTCCTTTGTTGTGCAGTGACTCTTGCTATCGTTGAGTTGGTCGCGGCCCAGTGACGACAAAGCAGAAATGGAACTGACAGAACCAAATTTGGGAAACGCCACTCTTGAGGGTAGTCGACAAGTCCACATTCAAATCTAGAATGCACGCCGATACAATTAAATTATTTCATCCACCGAAAATAATTAATATCAAGCTCTGCCCCTTTTCCTCTTTTTCCAGCTCCCTCTGTCGCTTGTAGGTAATATATCAGCACTTTTCATCCTGTCCAATAAAGATGAGGAGGTCCGTGGCATTGACATGGTGTCAGATCCTTCACTCCGGTTTGCTGCACCTCTGATACTGAACCCGCCCGCCGGGATTTCGTCAAGATCCATCGTATTGAGCACAGGAGCGACCGACTGCTTGATATCACTGCGTCTATTGGACGGTGTGGGTGGCGTAGAGGAACCATTTATTGTGGCTAATCGACTAAGCAATGAAGGTGCTCCGTCTGCATTACCGACACTTTTCCTAGCTTTCTTCGCAGATCGTGACGAATCCTCGGCAACACTTTCACGTTTGTTAGACGCCGTACTGGGTCCCGCCAACGTCGCGTTCTGGGCGCCACGTATAGCTATCCCGGATTCGGGCTGCACGGAGCTGTTGTCGGTGCGTTCTGCACGAGGTCGAGTTGGTGCGTTCAATCGTCGGGTCGGTGGGGGGTCAGTCATTGGTCGAGCCGGAAGGGAGTGTATCCCAGTTTCGACCAGTGGTCTGTTAGCAGGTGCACCATTGGTTTTCTTGGGGCTAGTAGCAGCTGTGGCAGGAGGATCGCTTTTGTCGCTAGATGGAACCAGTAGCTGCTCAAATAGAAAACAGAGGGATGTTGAGCGCAAAACAAGAATGAAAAAGGTGCCCACTGCGAACCCTGATGAGTCTTTGAACGCTGTCAATAGTATTCCTGTTCTCCCCCCTGACTTGCCGCTCTCCGTAACCTTGTATATCATCAAGAGATGATGTCAAGTTCGCGGGTACGGTCCAACCCGCTTCGCTCTTCCTCTGATTAGACGGGTTTATCAATTGTTTGGGAATGATCCTAAAACTCTGCTTACGTGTAAACACGCCTGTAATATCGTCTCACATGCTCTCCATGACTGCAACGAAGGCAGTTTGGACTGTGCAAGGAGCTGAGAACAGATGAATTCGTGAACATCTCAGCAGAATAAAATCCATCCACTTACATTTACCAGGGTTGGGGACGTAGTCACGACTTGCTCTCGAAGGGAGGCCAGTTGAACATCAGTGTTCGAATCAGGATGTTCCCGGTGTACCTCTTCACTAGCGGATAGAGCTTGGGCTGTGGACTGAATAAAATATATATAATCGTCTTGAGGAAGCCCGGACAAAGTCATCTTGCCGAGACATTGACAGTTGAAACGCAGAAGTTCGGCCGGAGATGCTACTCGTTTCTCAACCGTGAGGAAAGATGCCAAGTCGAGGAAAAATCTTGTAGTCTTTAGCGATGGTGCCCCAGATCGTGTGTCGTCGCGAAGACAGCCCTTTGCCTTGTCAAGTAGAACCTGCAGGAGTTTTTGTCCTCGCGATGACAGAACCTTATAGGATGGCAACGACAGAAGCAGTTCTTTGACGATGTTCTGGGTCTCAGTATTGCTCAAGCTCGGGATGGTCTTATGTTCGGTGAGTCAATAGTTTATCCAGAACCACACCGAAGGATTCTCACCACTAGAAGTTCATCGACTAGAACATCTTCTACCTCGCTACCTTGACGACTGGCATGTCTGAGAATGGTTCGTTTGGCTTCTCCGGTGAGAAAAGATATGACCAAGGACCGCAATCTGTCTCGTATTTGTTGTTCCTCGTCGTCCATCGGCTCATTAGGAGGTACAATTTGATCACACAGAACTCCCAAAGTGACCGGGGGATCCATGTCTAGATGTTCCAAGAGAGCCTTTTTGACAACGCCAACTTCATCGGGTTCGTCTATAACACACATCAGCAACCACGCAGGACGAATAATGCTAGAGCCATTAGAAGAAGCAAAATGATGGCGCACCACTTTGGAGCAATTGCACTAGCACATCAGCGTTCCTCTTGACCCACTTCTTCTGTTCTCGCGAAACTTGCACAATCGCTGAGTAGCCCTCTATGCGAACCTGCGAACCAAGTTAGAGAAACACGTCTGAGAAATGCGTCGCGATATTACCTTGGACACTTGATCCTCGCATAAATCATACACAGCGTTGATTGCCTCTTCTTCAAGGTCTGGAAAATCCTTGAAAAAAAGTCGAATGTGGCCTGCGGCAAAGCATTTGAGGGTCGAATGGCGAGAATGGGTTAAGTCGATCAGCCGATTCAAAGTCTCTCGTCGCTGTATGAATTTAAAAGGTCATTTCTTGATCGTTTGCCCCGAAAGTGGTAAACATACGAAGGCTCCCGTCCGATCCAAGTTCTTGTCTGCACGCTTGACCATATCCCGTATCTCCCGGTCTTGCTCACCGACGTTTTTCTCCATGCTCTGGAACAAGAAGTGCAATACAACTAGTTGACAGAGGATGGGTGTGAGGAAGCAGGGGTTTAGGAACAAAAGTACAAGTTCATGACCAAATGTGGTTTCCGCCAGAAATGATATATGATCGAATATATATTCCATCCCGCGAACCTTCGTGGCATGTCAAATGCACTAGGGTGACGTTGAGACTTCTCGGGATGCGCACTGGGCATACCTTATTTTTCGTATGAGATACATGTTCATGTGCATGGATAGCAAACTTCGTTGCAAATGTGTCTCACAGGCTGACGCATGAAATGAACGAACGATGACAAGAAACTCCCGAAGCCTCTATTTGATGCCCAAAAACAAAAGTCCCCTCTTCGCTATCTCAACAACCTCTTCCAATTCTCTTGCATCACTGCTGGTCCACCACATATCCTTATCGATATCCTCCGCAGTTTTTCCGCTCCTCAGAGCAGCTTCGAAAGCCGACTTTCTGGCATTGAGGGCAGTCATACGGCGTGGGTCTGAGTGGCCAGTGAAGATGATCAGAGCAGTGCGGTAGGGGAGAGAGCGGTGGAGCTCTGTAAGTTGGGTATTCAGGTTTGATATGGTCGATGTCAGAGAGGTGGGTGAAGCGGATGGATGTGGTTCAGAAGGTGCAGCAGTAGAATCACTGGTAGCTTTTGGTGTTAACCCTGAAAAAAAAATTGCGCATTCAACTGGATGTCAATGATACGCACTAACAATACTTACAGCCCATAGCATCAGCCAGCGCCGTGAACCTTCCAAACGAGAATTCGTGCGCTGGGATAACTTGCAGCAGTCCCTCCAAGACTTCCGCATCATTCGTACATGGCACCGAAGTGTTGGCCTTGGCACCGTGCATGACAGCCGGATTACCATGATCAACAACAGCAGACCGAATGCTCCCCGGTCCACCTCGTCCAACCGCCCGTGACATTCGCTCGAAGATGGACTCGTAATCTATCTTGAACTCCCCAAAGCCAGGTCCTGCACCAAACCGATCAGCAGGGATACAAACACCCGCAATAAGAATACTCGCCATTCTCGATTTTCTTTTTCAGTAAATCCAAACATGCCCTCGCGTCCTCCTCAGGATCGTGTCCACCCTCTCCCCTCGTCTGAATCTCCCTTCCGCACCATTTTTTCGTCAGCCACGCCAAGCCAGGCTTCAATGGCCGGCCTCGTGGATGATGGTAGACGATTGCGGTGTCAATGCAAAATGGGTGACAGAGCTTGAGCGCTTTAAGGTCTGACTCAAGAGAATGCCCAAGGAGGATTGGTGTGGGTGCTGATGGAGGCGAAAGAAGGTTGAGTAGCCGATCTTGGACTTCAGCCAGCGTGGTATTTATTGGCGCTAGTGCCTCCTCCGTAATACCTGACCAGCTGAAGTGGAAATCAATTGCACGAAAAGACATGTAACAACTGTACCGCACATACCGAGTCAGATAATCTATGATTGGTTTCGACGGCTTGACGAGTTGGTCATAGATTACAATTCCGGAAGTATAATCGATTATGCAAACTCTCGTGAGTTCTTTGCCGTCCTCAGTCAAGCACTGGGAAATCGGTTAATAGGATGTGAGCATGGGAACAAACGGCGCCTACCATTTCGCAATCGATCGCATACACTTTCGCCTTCTTCTTCAGCGGTGAAGACAATAAAGATTCCTGGGGGGCTTCCGGTGTTTCAACCCATCCAGGCGGCTTCTGGAACAAGTCCGCCATATACGATGGGATGGGATAGTCATTTTCGATCATCTGCTCTAAAGATAGCATATATCGCGATGGATCCTTCTCAAGCGCCCGCTCTGCTGTGCACGGAGTGAGATCTGCTCAGCGTGAGATACAGGAATGAGTTACATTTGAGCCTTTGCTGTATCCTTTTCTTTTTTTCTTCTCCACTAACAGGCCCATGGAAGAAAGCACTGAGAACAGAGTGCATGCGTGTTGGTTCTCCCGGGGCACGAGTGGGGCAGGCATGGCTGAACGTGGATGCAATGAACGGGATGTCGGTGCTCGAAGCATCCGGCAGCGGTATGGAGAGTGGCACATTCGGATTTGCAGTTGCAGAAGTTGGCAGAGGTGGCAAAGCGAGCAGTGATGGTGTTAGACCTGGGATGAGCAGTGTCACTACTTTTTGTATTGATCGCGAATTCTGCGAAATGGTGAATAGATGAGTTCAAGCCCCATTTCAAAGTGTAAGATGGCACAGTTTGACGGGCCCCACACACACAGGCCGGGCCGAGTAACATTGCATATTGTATCCATTATGTACATATGCATTTTATGCACCGTGACGATTTGAAAAATCTCACCTCCACTTTTAACCAGCCGATGGGCGGTGCATCTCCGATTAGATGGAGAACTAGATCACGTATGTCCTGTGCAACTTGTAAGCGTTGTTCATAAGGATTTGCACCAAGGGTGAGCACCTCCACGCGGACAGCCTCCTTGCGTTTTACAATCTCGCCAGATACATACATAAACCGAGGCGGATTCTTCTGTCGTATGTTTAGCATTTTTGCATATACCTATTAGACCATGGACACACTTCAAGACTCGACTCTATCTTCTTGACTTTCTTCGTCTTGCGGTTTTCGACCTTTGTCCACTCTTCGCCATCCTCATTGTCTTGCACGACGCCTTGGCTTGCTGGGGGCGAGACCTTGAGTTTTTTGTGGGAGTGCGAGGAGGAGCCCTGCAGCGGCGAGGACGCTTGGGAACGTTTCATGGGTCGTGGACGGGTGTGTGAAGATAAAAGAGGAGCGTGTTAGCGCCGGGTACAAATATGGAACACATGATGCCTGAGTCCTTACTTAGTACACCCTCTCCTTATGTTCTCCGCAGCTCCTTGCTTACCTCAACCCCAGGCGACTATAACCCCGTCCTGTCAAGGTTCCTCTCCTTCTTTGTACCACCATGATCCCCGCGACCCTCCTTTCTCTTCTTAGTCTAGGCTTCCTTCCATTGATTGCGTCAAATCCAGCGCCAAGTCGTCGCGAGGAACCTGCTCACTTTCCCATCTCTCGTCGTTCCATTAAGTCTCGAGGTGTGGATGATTTGGCCAAGGCAGCAAACAATCTTCGCCAAAAATACAGCTATCCACCTGTTGGGGGTAGACGGAAGCGTGCTGGCAACACCGCTGCTGTCTCAATCACAAATCAAGTTCGCCATTCTTTTCCTGGCATTTAAAGCATACAAATGACCATACCAAAATGCTAGGACGCTGATTCGAGTTATTTTGCATCTTTGACCATCGGGACACCGTACGTTCGCTCACGCCTGTAATCCATCCATCTGCTCATGCGTCTGCCTACATATTGCAGACCACAACAGTTTGATGTCGTTCTCGACACTGGCTCGTCAGATCTTTGGGTAACAAGTAGTCAGTGTACTGCATGCCCCTCAGGGGGATCCGAATTTGATTCTACCAAGTCGACTTCGTTCGTTGCATCTAGTAATGTGCAGCCGGTTACCATTCGGTATGGTTCTGGCACTGTGGAAGGTACTCTCGGCCAAGACACTGTGTCAATGGGAGGATTCACCGTGCAACAGCAGACTTTCAGTAAGTTCTCGCCCTCTGGATCATTTTGCGACCAGCGTTGACATGTACACCGTGCAGTTGATGTGCAACAGATGACAGATTCAATTGTTACTGCTCCGGTTACGGGCATTCTTGGCCTTGCATTCCAGCCGCTTGCCTCTTCTCAAGCTACTCCTTGGTGGCAAACACTGTCTAATGACAACCAGTGGAGTTCGCCAGAAATGTCGGTCTGGTTGACGAGGTTTATCAGCGATAACAATGCAGGAGACGAAGAGCCAGGGGGGGTTTTGACATTGGGAGGTACAAACATTAGTTTGTACACGGGTAACATCGAGTTTGTGAACATGCCGAGTGGCGTGACACCGAGCTTTTGGCTTTTGGAATTGACTGGTATGTATCAACATACAAGTTTCCAACAAAAACTTCATGGTATAATATTGCCTAGGTGTGACCGTCCAAGGAAACAACGTGGAAATCGCCAGTGGTAATTCAGCAATGTCAGCAATTGATACAGGGACCACACTGATTGGTGGTCCAACTAATGACGTCCAAAATATTTGGGCACAAGTGCCTGGTTCAACGGCAATGGGAGGGGACATGGCCGGATTCTTCGGATTCCGTACGTAAACGCCTTTTTATTGCAGCTTATGCAGTGCGCTAATTTCAATGATCTTCACAGCCTGCGGTACAGACGTGCAAGTATCACTCTCTTTTGGTGGTGGGAATTCATGGCCGATCAACGTTGCCGATATGAATCTGGGAACATCCGGCACCGACGGGCAGTGCGTTGGTGGCATATTTGATCTCAGTGCAGGATCAAATGCTGGTGGCGATGCAGCCAACCCAAGTTGGGTAGTGGGCGATACGTTCTTGGTATTTAACTTTCAACTCTTTTACTTCTAAGGGATCGACTGACTGTTGTGGCTGTTGACTAGAAAAACGTCTATACTGTGTTTCGATCCAATCCAGCTTCAGTAGGCTTTGCTGAATTGTCAAATGCAGCAGGGGGATCTTCAGGTACATGATCTGCAACTTCCACGTTGCTCATAACAACGTTGACTTTATACTCCTTCAGGCACACCAGGCTCTGCTCCTGCACATGTTTCCGGCGCTGATCCTTTACCGACTGGCAGTAAGTCACCTGTGACGCTTGAGTATATTAGGAATGATATTCATTTTTTCGGATCTTCACAGGCAGTAATTCAGGCATGACATGTTTCCGCACAAATAGCATGAGAGTGTTATCAACCTCGTTACTCTTAGCACTGGTCGCCAGTGTTCTGATGATCTGCTAGGTCAGACTTTTGTATTGCGCCACAAACGCCATTATGGCTTGATTAGCGTATTTACGGCTTTACTCCGAGTAATAATGGAAAGCATGATGTTGTCGTTGTTGATGACTGATGTTGCGATCATATCGTGTGTCATGCCTACAGGGATGGCAGTAAAGAGAGAGTACACCATACTGTTACCGACCCCAGATAAAGCCGTTGATGATCGCTGTATTAGGAAATAGCGTGCGGGCCGAGAGCGCTCGCACAGGGAGGGCGCGAAAGATACATCAGCGCGTGCGTTCTCATGGTCACAGCTGGCTCAACCTCGACAGTAACTACACCATGACCATACGGCATGGTGTTGATCACACAGGAATTATCAGAGATGAGCTCCGAGCCGAGAAATGAATACATTCCGACCGATGCCCATCCCGAATGCGTGTGGATGATATGATGGTTATCTCCATCTGCACGAGAAGTTACGGTACTTTAAGTGCAGGAGCAGGGATCACGGACGAGGACGTGGCGGAGGAGGCGGCCCGCTGAATTCATGAACGATTGAATGATAGGTCCGAATGTCCCCGAGGAAAGTTCTACAGGCAGCCTGAGGCAGGCAAGCAGTAAAACGGGTAGTCCGAAATCGTCCGCATGAAGGAAGTGGAGTCGTATAAGGTAAACGAGCAACCAAACCGAGATTTAGACAATGGATAGGTACCGAGAAGCACCGTGCTCTAAATTTAATGTGAGGGATTTATGATCAGTGCCTCGTCATCAATCTCGTCATAAGTAATATAACGCAACTGATTCCACTGGTCACCAGGTGCGTACGATACGTATCGTAGCGGCATGGTGTGTCGGAAGTTTGTCTGTCGGACACTTAGACAGATCGGCGACCAATCCGTGTGAGCCCTATCTTACAGTCGCGGAAATTGAAGAAGTATAGTCAGCGGTATAGTTTAAATTCCCTATTTGCCGGGCAGCACCTTGTGCTCAAGCGGACCCGGGCGGACCGATTGAAATTGACCGACACCGGACGACTTCGGCAGGGTGTATTCTTGGCCATCTAAGCATTTTGAATACAGCCGCGAGGCTGCTTCGGTGTTCCTGGAGAATTAGTGCGAGTAGACCCACGCGGAAACAAGAACAAAGGACGAAGGATCCAGAAGGATATATGGAAGTCATATATCCTGTCATCATATCGCGCGCCAACGTTGTTTCGTCGACCGATGGATTGATGGGCACGGGTTAGCAGGATATATACCGACGGCTCATCAATGAACAGAGGACAATACATGCATCTAAGATGCGCAACGAAGAGCGGAACCTGATGCGATCAAGGTCAATGGTCGTACATGGTGTCTGTTGTAAATCAAAATTTCCAATAATCAGAACTTCCAATCTTGCCTACAATCAACGGCACAGAGTGCGGCACTCCAAAGATTTTGATGTCAAGGCGGCAGCAGGTTACAGAAGGTGGAGGGAAAGGCTCGATGACAGATCGAGCTCATTTGCGTGGTTATGTAAACGACGGTCCGGGTCACATTTTTTGACAGACAGGCGGATGAAAATGCAAACGGCTTACAAAGGCCGTGGTGCGATTTGCTCAAATCCATAGTTGGCCGTGCTTGGGTTTTGCGTTTAAGTAGATGAAACATGTCGGTAGCCGTGTTGGGTCCATTATGTGTACAAATCGGTGGAGAGACGGCTCAAAAAGAGCAGGGATGGGGACTTGTTCGGTCGTAAGCGCCCATCATTGACGTCCGAGGACCGCTTCAAACCCTAGATCGCATCTGAATCATCTTCAGTCTCCATATGTGCCCCTCATCCTCGCCGGCTGTGTAGTTCAAAGTAATCTGAACAAATCAGAGTGGTATATGTAGTCTTGTTGATGAAAGTTACGTCCAGCGTCTCTTTCCTCTTGACTTCATGCTAGGTGGCCGAGTCTCGTCCGCCCCTCCATTCTTTCCCCGCGTTCCTCTTCTAGTCAACTTCTAGCCTTCACGGTCTCGCATACCCGTCTTGCGCAATCTACTTCTTCACAGCAGTCCCCTTCTGTCCTTATATGATTAGTGCCTGGACCAATAATGTCCACCAAAAGTACCACCCCTGAAACTGGCAATCCGACAAGCACCCTGCAGAGGGGCAAAGCATGTTTGCGATGCAGGTCGGTCTTATCCATGCTCTACCAGACTTCATTATTGATGCTATCCGTTTGCAGAAAGCGAAAGATGGTAAATCCGTGTCCTTGATGAGTTGGCGAACAATCACTGACTCTATGTATAGAGGTGCGATGGCGCCAAGCCTGCTTGTCAGCAGTGCACCAGAGCAAAGAAGCCCGATGCCTGCGAGTATGACGATGGCAAAGGCAAGACGAGAACACAGATACTTCGTGAAAGTATCACTCGACTAGAGCAAAGGATCCGGGAGCTCGAAGATCCCGAGTACACTTCGCCGTCGGTGACACTATTCGACCCTCATGCAGAACACCGGAGATCATATTCGTCTTCATCTTCTGTTGCGGACTCGCAAGGTAGTGGACTTTCCCTTACAAATTCACCGTTCCCTTCAGGTATGTGCTTCAGCCCTGGTTGAAGCTGACAATAGCTGACAATAAACATGATGCAGAGTCACCGAATTCCCCTCATGGCTCGTGGATTGTGAGTCCCTTTTACTTTTTTCGCGTTTGTCCACCGGTCTCAAAGAATAGAACGAACAGGGGATCCCATCGCCTTCACCTTCACCATTTCGTGAGGCATACCATGATGACATGCGACCACCATTTGAACTGGCACAGATGCTGTACGTCATATGTTTTCCCTTGCAACGACCATGTGGCACTCATAATTTTCATGACAGGTTGGAAATATTCTTACCTCACCGTCATCAATGTGGTCTCGAGGTTCATATTGGACGGATGAGGGACTCTCTTACTCTACCGCCTTCACAGCAACGGCATCCTATTCTCATGAACGCAATTTTTCTATGGTCATGCTATGTCTCCCGACCGGGGCCGCTTAGCCAGCACGAGTCTCACTACCTTTCGCGAGCGCTCGAAGGGCTCAACGATGCCTTACAGTATCCGGATAAGATCATAGACGTCATACAAGGGTCGTGTCTGTTATCGATGTACTTCTTATCCAATGGTCGCGTGCTCGAGGGCAGCTACCACGCCAATGCCGCAGCATCTTTGAGTGTACAATGGGGTCTTCATGGCGGTATATCGAATGCGCCAAACTTAGGGTTTTCCGATCCGATTTCTTCTTGCAAATTAGAGCCACCAAGAGATGCAATTGAGGCTGGCGAGCGGATCCTAGCGTTTTGGCAAGTGTTTAACCTGGATCGTTGTTGGTCGGTGATCCTGCACAAGCCATCTGTGATACCAGATACGCAGAGCGGGTTTACGTCTATTAACACGCCTTGGCCTCTGGCTATGGGGGAGTATGAATCGGTTAGTTAGAATGATGCCTGCATTGTAAAGTTGTTTCTGACAATTGACACAGGGACACATGGACGAAGGTCGCAATTTCCAGACCATTCAGACCTTCTTTGAGGGCCAAGGGTCAAATCTCGTCGGAGGTTTTTCAACGCTCGCCTTACGTGTGAAGGCTTCCGCGCTGATTGAACGTGCCAATCAATTATCAATGAACTGGGATCATCGTGAGCCCTTCTTGTTATTCTTTATATTGCTCGAATATTTACCGAAGGCAGGTCTGGCCCCTTCGACTGCTTTCACCGATGACTTCCAAAACCTGGAACACACCATTACGCGCTTTGTGCCCACGCTTATCCCCGTGCAGCAGTTAGACGCGACAACTCCTCAGAACAAACATGCCTTCCTAACCAACCATACGCTTGCGCACGCTGCTATCATCCATCTCTACTATCCCTTCGGCACAGAAGATCCAACTTCGTATGAAAAATGCTTGCGGGCCGCACGCAGCATTGTCACCGTCATCAAACATATATCCGAAGTTGACTTTGACTTCCTAGACCCTATCATTGGTGTAAGTCCATATATATGTAGGGTTTTGATCACCTCGCTGATTCTTGCTGTTCGTTGTCAGCCTTGCTGGGTTGTCGCTGCCGATACTTTGATCCGGGAACTGGACGGCATTGAGGTTTCGTGGCCTCTAATGAACACCGGAGACATCCGAACTGAAATTGGGACAATTCTCTATGCCATGACCAGCTTAAATACAAGATTCCCGTTACTGAGTGGGTCCTTCTTGCATGATTGTCCACACGGCAGATTAGCTGACCAAACAAATAGACTTCTCCGTCGCGAAAGTTCAAAAACGCCTCGCTGACATGATATAACTTGGCTCGCTTACTTTTTACATAATGCCGCTGGGCTACTTTCTTCTCTACAATATGGCCATTTTCACCTGGGCTCCTTCTTGGATATTCGTTTCATCGGACACCTACTCCCTCGAGCCTGCCGGACTTTACACGTATCACGAATACGGACTTCCTACCCTGCTATGGACTACACACTTGGACACTATACTACTAGATGGACACATTTGCATGGACTTGTACCTCTTATCACGTTCGAACATTACAAACACTTGCTATATTTTTTGGTTAAATAACTGTGCAGACATTATTAATATCTCGCTCTTTGACCGCTACTTCTTTGCTTTCTATACTGCACCCACTCTGGATTTTCGACTTCGTATCTACAGTAGCATCGACGGCAATGCAATCACATCTAATTTCCTGAATCATTTTTGCCCTACTTAGACGCCCGGCGAAGCGTCTGGATATGTCCGTCATCATGGTCCAGCCTACTACTAATAAGGATGCCTTTGAGCTCCTGCTGAAGTCAAGCCTTCTTCGATTCGTTGATACAAAAAGCCCAAACTGAAACTTCGCAGATGAATGGAAATCAAATAACGCGTCCAACGGAAGCTGTTGGCGCGCCATTTTCTGCAAACCGAGGCAATGATGACCCAGTCGGCCCAGCTTTCATGGGATCTCCAGAACATGCTGGTTGTCCAGACCACACACCCGCACGTCCTCTAGAAAGCGCGACTCGAGGAAAGCCCAGCCTTGATGAATGCAGCTTCTCTTCCCTACACGCACGGCGGCCCCAGTCCGGTACTCCACCACGAAGTCCTCCGGCTTCTAACCATAGACAGCCTGTTTTACGTCGTCCATCGCCGGGTGAACACCAATGGACGGTCTTTGGGCAGCTTATGGAAAATGAACTTCGAGGTAGCGAAACTAGAAGAGTCAAGAGGCATCCATCACAAATGACTCCTGCTTCTGAATCGCAGAGTGACTACTTTACATCCTCATCCGTCGCAGAAGACAGAACAAGCAGAGTACAGTCTCCTGTGGCAGACCTACCATCCAGTCGAAATGACATACCGGAGGACGATTACGACTCTGATATTTCCGAGACGTCCATGCGTCCGTCATTCGTTGAACCAGTGCCTCGATGGTATTCTATACGACGTTTACCGAAGCTATCAAATTTGCACCGGAACATCGTCAAATGCGCAATAGCCTATTTTATCGCATCGCTGTTCACATTTTCGCCATATCTTTCGAGCTTTGTATCAGACATAACGTCTGACAATGAACCGGGGGATACTGGCCCATCCCCTGCAGGTCATATGGTTGCTACTGTGTATGTTATGGCTGTTTATCGGATAGACGTTCTACACTCACGACCTTTACAGCGCAGTTTACTTTAACCCCGCTAAGACCATCGGTGGCATGGTCGAAGCGGATCTTTACTGCTTCATGGGGCTGCTATATGCAACTTTCATATCTTTGAGCAGCATGGCGATGTTTTGGTGGATTGACGTGAAACCGGGGTTGGAGTGGCTGGCTGATTTTTTCGCGATACTTTGGATTGGTGTTGGAATGGCCGCCCTGTCATGGACGAAGGCATGGATGAACAAACCATCTTTTGGAACAGGTATGTGATAATGTCATTGTTTGTGACTCGTGATAATGCTGATTTTACCTTAGCCTGTAGCATGACAGTCATCGTTTTATTCGTGGTGTGAGTTTCGCCCGTTTTGCCTCTGGCAACATCTCTAACTGAACACAGTGTGGTGAATGAGGGTGGCCTTGACACACTCCTCTCAGTATCATTAATCGTTGTCATTGGGGTCATTGTGTCCAACTTGGTATGCTACAGCATCTGGCCCCAGAGCGCAACTGTCAATCTTCAGGGCAATATGACGAAGACTCTCGATTCATTTTCCACTCTACTTCGGATGCTTACGAACACGTTTCTACTAGAGGAACCTCTCCATCAGCCAAGTCACGAGAAGCTACAGAATGCCATCGAAAACCATCAGTCCAGCTTCACGAGTTTGAAGAAGAATCTTGCCGAGGCGTATTCTGAATGGTTCTATGGTGGCCCCAACGGTGATCGTCAAGATAGCTCTGGACGAGCGTACGAGGATGCTGTGGACAGTCTGAACAGGCTCGCTCAGCATCTAAATGGGTTGAGAAGTGGAGCAAAATTACAGTACGACTTGACGAAAGCTCATGCTGATGGCAAAGTCGTCCTAAAGAATCGATCGGCAATACATAATAAAGGCGTTGACACTGCGACTGGTAATGCTTCCGCTCCTGGGAGCAGCGGAAAATGCAAGGGGGCTGTTGATGACGACCAGAAATTCAAGCAACCGGAGCAAGAGGAAGATGCATTATTGCGGGCTGCAGCTCTGATGTTCGGTGACCTTGTGGAAGATTTAGGCCCCCCCATGAAGGCACTTTCGGTATGGTGCTAAATCAATGCAATAAGGTGTCTTGGATTGGTCACTCAATTTTTGGCAACTAGACCGCCTGCACTTCCGGTTTAAAAGCTTTACGCGAAGCTTTCGCCAAAGGTCGACACACCACTGGACAAGAAGATACCGTTCGACCGCACGAATTTGCTGAACTCGTCGACGCCATTGAAAGGGCATTATTTACATTCGAGAGCACCTCAAACCATGCTTTGATGCGGCTTTATCACAGAAATGACCTTCCTGCCACTCCCTCTCGCAATTCCATCATGTCTTTTATGGAAGATAGCGTCGTGCTCGGCAACGGCGACAATGAAACTGTCTTCCTGGTGTACTTGTGAGTACATTTCGGACACCAGGTTATCGGATTGTTTATTCTGAATGTGCTTGGCTTGTAATCACACAGTTTCATTTTCACGTTGCAAGAATTTGCCCAGGAGCTAGTGTCTCTGATTGATGCGATGAGTCGCATATACAACATCGAACAAGCCAGGGCCAGCCGTGATCGTTGGGGGAGGAGGCGGCTCACCGAAGGTTACAATGCAGTCGGTGCCACTGTCAGGCGCTCATGGACAGCTACGAAGCCCGGCAAGCTTCAGCGACCTAGCCTACAACGACGTCTTTGTATGTATGGGTTGCCTCCAGCATTCGACCTGATATTGATAGTATTTCACGTAGCCTCCATGTTCGTGTCCCAACAGCGTGTCAAGCAACCTTCATTTCCTAAAGTCAAGCCTCATGCACCAAACACGCTGCACACTCCCCGTCGATCCGGTTTGTCTTTTATCGGACGACTGAAGCAGTCGCTGTGGATTCTTGGTGCCAGGTTGAAGGACCGTGATGTCAAGTATGCTTTTAAAGCAGGTATGGGAATGGCAATACTGGCGGCGCCCGCTTTCTTCGACTCTACTCGACCAGTCTTCATGGACTATCGAGGAGAGTGGGCCTTAATTTCAGTATGTCAAGCCACCGCGTATATTCATCATCGCATTGAACTTACTCCTCTCCAGTTTTTCCTCGTCATCTCTCCCACTATCGGTGCAGTAAGCATTCGCACGTATTTATTCCTCGCAGACCTTTGAAATATTTTTCAGACAAATTTCCTCAGCTTTCACCGCGTCCTTGGCACGCTGTGAGTGGTCAGAATGCTCTTTTTGTGGTCTTCATGCTCAATCCACTCTAGAGTCGGTGCAGCAGTAGCAGTCGCCTTGTTTGAACTATTCTCTGGAAATGTCGTTGTCCTGTCCGCCCTTGGCGCTCTATACTCTATACCCTGTTTCTATTATATCATAGCTGTGCCTAGGCTCGGAAGCCCGGCGAGGTTCAATCTTCTCACGTACAACCTCATATGCCTTTATTGGTACGTTGGTCCACCGTGATTGGGAGCGTTCATCAGCTAACTCTCTTGCAGCTACAATCTCCGGGAGAAAAATCTTTCAGTGATTGACGTTGCATGGCACCGTGCAGCTGCTGTCACCGTAGGCGTCCTTTGGGCCGCTCTTTTATCCAGATTTTGGTGGCCAGCTGAAGCCCGAAGAGAACTCGGTAAGGTGCTGGGCGAGTTGAGTGGTTATTTAGTTTATGTCCGTTTCATTACTTACCCGTTCGCCCGTTTGTGGATCAGATTTTGTTTGGAACTGGGATGGTTATATACAAGGCTCGCCTTCTTCACTGATTTTACTCTGCTCATTCTTACTCATGTTAGTCTATGTCAAGGCTTGTCGCGTCTTACTCGTTCACTCCGGAGATTCTAGAACCTGTGGAAGCAACACCCTTGCTGTCGAACTCAGCGACTAAAAAACTGAACAATTCCATCCATGAATTTATGGCAATGTGAGTACGCTGGTTGTTTGGTCTGAATGCCTACCAATATTTGTCACAATAGGGAACTCCATCTACAAATCAAGTTGATAGAACTCCAAGGGTTGCTGGCTCAGGCGCAACATGAACCTCGTTTGAAAGGTCCATTTCCTGTAATGGTGATTACACTTAATACCTGAAGACACTGCCATCTTTGGCTCATCGGGGTCTGTAAATGCAGCTGTATCGTTCTATTTTGGCAAGTTTGCAGACAATCCTCGACAAGTTACATAGCATGCGATGCGTCACGACGCGAGAAGAATGGTCAGTGTCGTAGCTCATAGTCAGGAAAAGGTCGCTTGCTAATGATATATGTCTAGGTACACGGCAAGTTATCCACTTGAACAATCTCATCCGGGATCTCCTAACAAACGAGCGAGCAGACTGTTCGACAAGACTTTATCATGCCAGTGAATAAGGAAAGGCACGAAATGGTCGGCAATATCATTCTCTACTTCTCGACCCTGGCTTCCGCCTTCCGCCTTAAAGCACCACTTCCTCCTTATCTTCCCCCTGCAGAGAAATCGCGACAACGGCTGGTAAGCGACTTCATTTGTTATATCCCTCTTAGCATGACCTCAAATAACCCACCAGGTCGATGCCATACGTAAGCTTGACGTTGTTAAAAACCGGGAGGCGAAAGGATCAAGACAGCTTCTTTACTTCGCATATACTCTGACGATGAAGGGCGTCATTCAGGAACTTGATTTCCTTGGTCGTACACTTCAGACTGCGTTCGGAGTTATTGGGGAAACGCCTGCAGAGTTCGAGGCTTTGTTCCGGGACGAACGACGAGCACCCAATCATGTTGTTTGAACAACACATAGCAGAATCCCGAGGCATGTAGATTTGACGATATAACCATTTGATGGGAAATACTTAAACACTGGTATTGGACTATCCCTATTCTCCCCAATCAAGACCTAACGCTCCAACCTTTCCACCTCTCACCGCTACTTCAACAGCTTCAGCAAGCTGCCTTAATGCGCTGACATCTTCACTCGGGTTTGAAGGGAGCTTGGTTCCGCTTGGGTCTTTGAGCTGGTCCACGTTGACTCCTAAAGCGCGCTGCAGAGCATCTTCGCGGTCTGGCCCTCGCAGTTTATCTATAGACATGAGAATGCCTGGAAGATGAGGATTGGATGCAAGCGCTCGTCGAATTGCAGGTGATGTAGCTGAGTGATGCAAACAGCTACCATAAGCAAGGCCGGTCTCAGATAAAAGCGAAGAGACAAAACCTATAGCTTCGTATTGGGACAGCTGCAGAGGTTTGGGATCATCCCGTTTCAGTGGGTCTGGGTACGCAGGTTCCTCGGGAACATAAGGCCAATGCAATGACGTTAAAGGGCGAAGTGCTTGTGGACTTTGAATATCTTCTTCCGCTGGAGATTGTGCTGGAACCACACCTGCAGGAGGGAGCGGTCAAATCGAAGAGAAGTTAACAATTTGAAAGTCGAACCTTCCGAGTCGGTAATTGGCTTCGACACAGAGGTTGACCTTTGCTTGCTATCTGTGCACGATATTTCTAGGATAAAGAATGAATAGCATTATGTGGAGAGTGCCATTTCATAGGCGCTTGTGGTCGTGTACCTTTGTGGTCCTTGTAGCAGGCCACTGAACAACTGCGCGAAAAAACAACAATTTGTTCATCGAGGCACAAAGCTGGCTGGTTTGCAATAACACACTATACCACGATGCATTTGGAGCAGGTGTACTTTGGCTCATTACGGCTGCAAATCTGACATTGTGCTCGAGATCGAGGAGGCATGCAGATCGTAACGCTGGAGCTTCCAAGTTCAAAGCGCTGACTCAGATTATGTCATTACTTACATAATAGCAACATAACACTCAGAGTAAAATCAAAAGGCCCCGAACCAAGTTTTTCAGCATCTCCATTCCCAAATGATATCTCATCCCCGTCGTTCAAGCGAATGGGCGCTGGGCCAGGAATATCCAAAAGCTTCCTGAAGGTATATCATTGACATAGCCCAAATATTATCCCATGGTATGATTGGCCACTCGATCGCCGAAATTGCAATATCGATGTGCCAATGAAATTCCTGCGGAGCGACACCAGATACATGAACACGTGATGAACACGCATCTATGTTGACGTGGGCGCCTATGGTATAAACCTTTGCTGGATATCCAAAAGATGCCTAGAGCGAAAGACCACAGGGAAAAAAAGTAGCTTATCTTAGTGTAACAACAACTACGAACCTCTATGAACGTGTTGCATCGCCAATTTCACCTGACAGTTCGAAAACACAAACATACATCCAAGCAACGATAGCGGCGACTGTGAGAATACAAGACAAAATGAACAGCGAGGGTCATGACATGTCATCATCCTCGTCCGTGTCAGACAAGACCTCTTTCGATTTGAACAGCTTTTTCCGGGGTCCACCAGCCCCTTCTTCTTCATCGTCATCTCGTATCACACGCTTCTTAGTGCCCCGCTATATGAGAATAGATACTAGTCAGGGATCCATCCGAAAAGATGGCGCAACAGTCTGAACGAACCTTTCTGATAGGTTTATCACCGTCTTCCTGATCACTAAATAGTGCTTGGTCTTCCGCGTTCTCATCGTCCTCGCTTTTCTTCGCTTTAGGGCGACGTTTCTTCTTCGCTTCGCCTGCCTCATCCCCACTACCTCCTTCTGTTTTGACCTTCTCTTTCTTCGCGGCCCTCCGCACTTTCTTCTCCTTTTCTTCGTCACTTTCTTCCCTGAAGCTTGTTGTCCATTCCAGAGCCTGCTCTCTGGCTATCCGTCGCTCTTCTGCCAACTTCTCCGCTTGTTGTCGCAGTTCCTCCACCCTCCCTCGCTGTTGTAATGATGAGAAATGTCCGGGCAAGCTCTGAACAGTGTACTAACCTCTAGAGCCTCTTGGCGTTCCTTGTCTTCTTGTCTTCTCTGTCTCGCGGAAGAGAGCTTCGCTTGAGCTTCTGCCTCAAACTGTCTTTGTGTCGCCAGATGCTCGTCCGCTTTTCGCAGCATGCTTTCTCCGTATTTCCGCCGTTGATCTGCAATGTCTCGACTATACGGAACTAGAGGTGATTTATCCGCAGCAAGGGACGCGAATAGTCTAAAGAGTCGCCGTTTGAGTTAATACCACGGTGGCCCATTGTATCTCATTAGATACTTACTTTTGTGCATGGCCAGCTTGATCGATGGCTCGCTGCATATCCACGAGCGAGCGTTTGAAAGGATTGACTGCGAAAAGCATCTCCGCTGCCTTTTGCTCAATCATAGCAATGTTATAAACAATGGCCTTATCGCTAGGCTGCAGGTGCAGAGCCTGCAAAGACGATCATCATCAACCGTTATCATTAGACTGTAAGACTTACCATCTGTGCATATTTCAAGGACGTATTCATTGCAGCAAACGACTGATCCTTGTTGGCCTTCGCATACCACGAGCGACAGAGACATAACAGCACCGGAACATTATGACCGTCGTAAAATCGGGTCGAAGCTGTCTCGTACTATAAAAAACCGGCATAAATTGAGGTGTCGGAGACGTGTCAATATTGAGAACCTACACTTTCAATAGCGCGGTCATATTCGTCTCGGGCATAATAACAATGACCCATGTTGGAATAAATGCTGCCATCATTGATGGACTCCCTGACTTTCGCGAAAACGTCCAGAGCTTCGCGGGCATTCTTCAGCCGTTTCTGTGCCTCGTCTGTGCCAGAGGTCGATGGGACGCCGCCACCCAATGACCCAAGCGCATCCTCCGCCGTTACGATTGCAAGTCCTTGGGCAGCAATGGCACACAGCGGATCCATCTGCAAAGCCTTCTCATAGAACTCGGCCGACCGTCGGAAACCACGTCTTCGTTCATCCGCGCCCTTCTGGGTAGCATCGCGACTCTCCCGTGACTGGTGATACATGATCCACCCTGCAGCACATAGCGAATATACGTCATGTTTGTCGTGATCCTTGAGTGTGGCAAATACGAAGTCTTTCGCCGGTTTTGGAAGATTTGTTTGGATGAGGAAGTAGGTGTAAAAAGCACGGAGGTTGAGATTGTTGTTTTGGGACGCCAAAGATTGCTTTATGAGTTCATGCGCATCGTTATGGCGGTTCACATCAGCAAGCATCTGCGCCTGTCGGATTTTCGCTGCATAAAATACATCAGTAATCTCCGATTTCACTGTGAATCGCCACCCTACCATCAACATATTCTGGATGTCGAGACAACAGCTTGTCATAAGCTTCCTTGGCCATTACCTCATCTCCTGCATCCTCGTACACCCGAGCAAGATTGTACAACATGGAAGTCGACATCCCTTCTCCAATTTCTGGCCCAAGAATAGCAGCGCTTGTCAAAGCACTCTCATACATACCCCTCGCCTCTCCCAATTTATCCTCCAAATGATAAAGAGCTCCAAGGTTATTCAACAACCTGGGATCCACTTGCCCACTTGCCTCACTGATCCTCAATGCCTCATTCAGTGCCTTGCCCATGCGATCTAGACTCTCGTCCTGCCATAATCGCGCAATCTCAGCATGCATGTCTATGTCCTCGCTGATCCGCCGGGCGGCTTTGCTGAGTCCGTTGATGTGACCATGTCCGTTCGTCCGTGTGTCATCTATCTCTAGGGTTTTCATGACGCGGTCAAAGAGTTCGCGGGCTTTGATGCGCTCCTGAGCAGCGTCGGCGTTTGAGACACCAGGCCGTGGATGCGCACGCAGAGATGCTAACATGACTGTGGCTTCCGAAGATCGTTGAGGATTTGGTGGTTGGAGCAGAGTATCAAGAGTATGAATGGCAGCTGCTATCTCATCTACAAGCAGTATATGATCAGTGAACAACCTGTATAATAACAAAAAGACGCACCATTTTGCATTTGGACTTGAGCAAGACCGATAGCACCAAGAACGTGTTTGGGTTGGCCGACCGCAGCAGCACTGTAGTGCCTTGTGGCTTCTACCAGGGACCCCTCCGTGTGTAAAACACGGCCTGCCCGTAAGTATCCTTCGGTGAGCACCGTCAATGTATCCGCGAATTGGATTGTACGTTCTGCCAATTTAAGCGCCTGCATATCCCGTCAATATCACGAACGTCAAAGAGACCTGAGCACACCCTCTCACCCGTTTGTAACTGCCTTTCCGCAGGAAAAGCTCACACAGGGCATTGGCCGCGGCGGCACTTTTCTGGTTTGCGTTGAACGCCTTCTCGATCAGTTTAGTACCCGTGAGGAACGAATGTGCCATCTCTTCTTCCGTCAGAGCGTCATTTTTACTGGCATTTATAGCTTCCAGGCCGAGTAACAGTTGCGCGGGCCATTCTCCAGGATGCTGAGGTACGATATTAGGGTATTGTCGCATAACAAGAGCAATAATGGAGGTAACACCCGGACATACCACTTCCAAACTGCGTTGCCACGCGGCTTTTGCTTTTGCTTTGTGGTCCATAGCCCACAGACACAAACCGATACCTATTCGCGGGTCCGGTATACACCGAGGACTATATTGTAAAACTTGCTGGAAGAGTTTAAGGGCTTGAGAGAATTGGCGCCTGGCGTATAGTATTCGGGCCTGAAATGCGGTTAGTGTTGGATAGAGTTGGGAGAGCACTCAAAATTTTCAAACCTTGCCTAGCAGCGCTACAATATTTGTAGGTTTTTCTGCAAGAACACCTTCGAATGAGCGTAGTGCGTCGTCCATTGAACGTGTGGCCAATTGTTGAATGCCTATTAGCGTCAACCTTGACTCAGAATATGTGGCGCGACAAATAACATGCTTCGGCGTACCTCGTGTCAAAAAAGCTAGTGTCCCACCAGACCTTTCGCCACCTTCATATGCGGCTTTTTCACCCGCATTAAGGAACTGAGCCGAGTCCTTGTAATATCCCTCCTTCGATTTTTCGCCAGTCAATATGTCCTGGCCTGAATTCGCCGTCACGATGGTGAAATCCTTTCACAAAATGTGGAGACTTACGAGCGTCAGGCAAGACTATCTTCGGCGCCTTTCGCGCATGCGCAATCTGTATGTTGGCCAATAGTGCATAGATCGGAGGTAAAGATGCAGTCGTATGGTTTGCAGTGAAAGCTACTCATACCAATGAGATAATTCGACTCCATATACTCAAACAATAACTCACAGTCAATAGCTTGCTGGGCGATCTTCTCTGCTGCTCCAAGATAACCTCTTCGCCAATATTCTCCTGCCAGTTTTGTCCATACCCAAACTTTGCATTGTCCTTCCTTCAGTAAGTCAAGTACGTCCTCCGGGTTGGGATCGAGGTTGTCTAGGTCGATTGTGATGACCTCTTGGCCACCAAGCTCTATGTCCACAGACCTTCCGGCTGCTGGGGGTGACTCGTAGTCCATTCCGAAAGGTCCTGGGTGGATATATACAAGCACCTGTCCGCCTAACTTAGGGACTTGAGTGCCAGCGTCAGCTAACGGAATAGCTGGGAAGTTGCTTGTCAGTGAAAGAACCTCAGTCCCGATTGGGAAACCTCGGTGACGAAACAAAAGCAAACAGAGTCCCGGTCATTCGAAACAGTGAGCGCGTCGGCATCGTACACCAGCAATAGGCTGCAAGTCTTGTCTCTGTCCAGCGCGGGTTGTCTCGTGCTGCTCCTCTGCCGCACATTTATACCATTATAGCCACCACATAGCGGCCTGGCTGCTTACTGTCGCTCGCCCCAACATCCACTTGACGCGCACGTCTTGCTGTGATTTCTCGGATCTACGCTGTCTACACGCACTCCCGAGACTTTCTTGGGACCCGGTCCATCATTCCGAGGGGTTGTCTAACCTCAGCAAAAGCATTTAACCACATTCCATCAGTTGCTTTTTCGGGCGAAGTTACGCTCCAATTTGATTCTTAGGGCCCTCCGGGCGGGAAATGACTGTTACGCATCGCAAACGTCAACACCAGCCAGATGAGATACAGAGTACGTCATGCCTTTACTATTCTATCTGAGTAAGAAATTGGCTTACGCCTGTCCATTACGTAATCTTATTATAGCTGTGAATGAGCCTGGTCTGCAAATTCAATGCGATTCGTGTGGTTGCGATTTGACACATTCAATTCGAATGAAATGTGCCGATCCTGTATGCGAACCAGGCGACGGGGTGGACATATGTCCAGCGTGTTTTTGTGCGGGAAAGGAATTTGCAAAGCATAAGAGAGGTCATGCATATCGAGTGGTCGTAAGTCATAATTCTGCAACGGATTGACTGCATAGAGTTATACCGTGTGTACTGATACTTTGGCATCGTTTTTTAGGAACTTCATTCTTACCCGATATTTTCCGAGGATTGGGGCGCAGACGAGTAAGTGTATTAAAATATTCAAAATAGTAATTAGCGTTTGTCTGAACTGTTTATAAAGAGAACTCCTGCTCTTGGAAGGCATCTCCCTGCAAGGTCATGGAAATTGGCAAGCAATATCTGAACACGTCGGCACGCGCACGAAAGAAGAGGTGGAACAACATTACAATGCCATTTATGTCGACTCTCCGGATTGGCCATTGCCGGTACGCTTAAATTCCAATTCAACCTCTCACAATAACTTTGAACCCATATGTCCAAAAATCAGCGAATGGATGTCCATTTTAATATCGACCCGAGCGAGTTCCAGGAACGCAAACGCAGACGAATAGCTGCAATGAACACAGCCCCACCACCGCCAAAGGTAGCTCCAACTTCCGCTCCAGGCGTGCACGAAATCGCCACCTTCCTCCCAGGTCGTCTCGAATTCGAGCACGAAGTAGATAACGAAGCGGAGGACCTGGTTAAAGACCTTGAATTTGGTATATGTCTTGAGTGGGGTGGCGACGGGATCACCGAAGATGAAAATGATTTTGATGTCAAGGCAAGGATTAAGTTAAGTGAGGACAAGAAGAGTGGGGTTTTGAGGGCAGTTAGTGAGGTGAAGGGATCACCAATGCCCGTGTCGATGCCAAATGGGGTTGTGAATGGGGGAAAGAATGGACATAGTGGAAAACATGGCGATTCCATAAAGTTGGAGAAAGAGATGAAGTCAGAGGATGTCACTATGGAGAATGGGACTGGCATTGACCTGCCGGCCGCTACTGGGCCGACCTCTGGAACGACTGCCGAGCCTGATCCAAATGCCGACGAGATTACGCAGCCTCCACCTATCGAATCGGAAGACTCGCTCACATTCAAACTGACATTAATAGAGATGTACTCACAACGTATAGAGAAGAGGCGAGAAGCTAAGGCCCTCATATTTGACCGTGGATTGTTGGAGTACAAAAAGGTTTGTGGTACAACATATCTATTGAGTTGTGATCTCACTGGTGACCTCTGTTGCAGATGCAAGCTGCAGAGAAGAAGCGACCGAAGGAAGAGAAGGATATTGTCCATCGACTACGGCCCTTCGCAAGGCTCCAGACTGCTGAAGATTATGAAATGTTTTCAGCAGACATGTTATGTATGCCCAACTAATGATATCTCATTCGTTTGTTCGCTCACTCCCTTTCATATTAGACGAGTCTATGCTGCGAAAGAAAATCCAAGAGCTCCAGCATTATCGCCGGATGGGCTTGACAACAGCAGCTGATATTGACAAGTACGAAAGTGACATTGTTAGACGGGTATGTCAGATCCCTTCAAGCTTTGTTTAGAGAAGTACTATAATCACTATCACTGTAGACCCAAGCAAAGGCTAACATGTCACGCGATTATTACTCTTCCGAACGACTGTCCCAATTGCGAGCGGCTGGTGGGCGTCAATCGTCCGTTTCCGACTCTCGGCGTGCACATTCTTTGGCAGGAGAGTCGGATGCGAGGAAGAGTCACGAACGAGAACTGAGTCCTAAGCCTAGCAATCCTGGAGCAAGTGCCTCCGCCATTCGAAGGCCACGTACGTTCTCCAAACTCTCCGTATATTCAGTTACCTTATCTCATTATATGAGCAGCCGCACCTCTCGACCTTGCTAACAGCCCATCACTGCATCTCCTCACTCCAGCTGAACAAACACTCTGTTCACAACTCCGGATCCTACCCAAACCATATCTTGTTATCAAAGAGACACTCGTCCGTGAATATGCTAGACGAGGAGGTAAGCTCAGACGGCGAGAAGCACGTGATCTTGTGAAGGTCGATGTCAACAAAACCAGTCGAGTATGGGATTTCCTCGTCCAAGCCGGCTTTCTCCAAATTGGCACGGAACCACAGCCTGTTGTTCCTCAGGATCAAATGTCAGTTTGGATGTCTACGGCGATTGACGCCAATGTACTGATTTGTCATTCGTTGCAGTATGAGTGGCCCATCGTCTTTTAACGTGTCTCCTTCAAAGGATCCAACGTCGCACATTTCACCTCGGCCATCATTACCTCCGGCTTCAGCAGGCGTAACGGTGTCGCAGAATGGGGTCGGATCAAAATTCCCGCCGTTAACTTCCCTGCCTGCCGCTCCCGTCTCCCCATGGCCACCAAATTGATCCCAAATACCCGTCTCCCTTCCCCCATCACGCATTGCATTAATCCTCGCATCTAACTCCATAATCCTCCACTACATCTGTATAACACATCATCATCTGTCTTGCCATTTGGGTTTTATTCATCACATTATTTTTGCTCTCTGTGAGTATTCTTAATTATTATTAAGACGTTGGTTGTGTGAGGAGGTTTTCTACGATCTGCATGTCTACCAGTATGTTTGCGCGATGCAGATAGTCGTCGTTCCTGTGTTAAAATCATTGCAGTCCACTGAATCAGGCCAATACGTGTGTTCAAGCCTCACCAGAACTACATGAACGAAGGTGAAAATCGAGTCGTCAAAAAGTTGTTCAGATATATACCGAATAAACAGACCTTAGAATAGTGACGGTTTCCTGAATCGCATCTGTCACGCAGTCTTAGAGACGAGTCAACTGAGGTGGAAGAAAAACACTCACAGAACAGTGACAATCGTTTGCCTGTCCTTCCACCCCATCTTCCGTGCAAGCTTGATGCATGCGACGAGATTGCAAGCACTACTTGAGCCGAGGCAAAGACCATCATGCTGCACGAGATATCGGGACATGCTGACGGCCTCTGCGTCTGTGACTCTAGCATACAAGGACTGTGGATCGGATAGTTCAATGGTAACCTGGCTACGACTTACCGGAAAGCATCGTCAATGATCGGCAGAGCTATCTCAATGTTGTTTGTGACTCTGTTGATACCTCTGCGGCGCAGCATCAGACTCAGTCAAGAATATCACCTGAAAAACCGACGCTCACATTCCTTCTACCACCGTGTCAACCTGATGTCGTCTCTTCGTGCCTTCGCTCTCTTTCTGATCGAACATAACACCGAATTTGACCTGATTGTACAGGATATTACATTATCGACGAAATGTTGAGCAGCATTAACTCCCTGTAAACAGTAAAAATGTAGACCCAACCTTGTTGTAAAGTCCGCTTCCTTCAGGGTCGGCCAGCACAACCATAACATTGTCATTCATCATCTTCATGAATTTACCTGTACCTGCAATAGTACCTCCGGTCCCTGTGTCGTGACAGACAATCAAATAATAGAGGGCTAATTGTGGGAAATCGAACGTACCAGCACCAGACACGAATGCATCCACTCGAGAGTTAGTCTGGCGCCAGATCTCTGGACCGGTTCCGTTGAAATGAGCCTCATAGTTGCTTCTGTTCTAGTAACATAAGTGGTGAAATCTCAGTTTCTCTTACATTTCGCAAACGTAACGCGGAAGATGATGCCAGTGATATGGAAGAGGTTCAGCAACGCACCTCAAATTGATCCGCAAAGAATCCTCTGGGTTGAGTCCTTAAATCATTCTCATCGCTTGCTGTATTTGCCTCGACATGCGACGAGGTTGTAGTCACCACAACAGACGATTCGTGTGTCTCAAGCATATGACTATGATCATGGCCAAAGGATATGGCCGATTGTTTGGCAAGGTTCTATAACATATCAACGAGTCGGAATCTTGGCGATCGACCAGTAATAAGATACCCACAACATACTACCGGTGGAAGTGGAATTAGAATTAACAGTGAACACGCTTCGCAATTACTAACCTGCTTCTTGTCAACTATACTTGCTGGTCGAACACGTTGAATATCGGCACCCAAGGCACGGAGAGCCATGACCTTTTCCTCTGCGACGTCGTCAGGCATTATGATAGCTATTGAATTGTCACGGTCGCAGTTCGCATAGAATATTGTTCATAAAACACAAAGGACGCGTACTTGCATCATAACCTCTTCAAAATACAATAAAGCAATCAGCATGACTCCAGTCTCACGGAACTTGTCAGACAAGACGCTTCTAACCTTGCTTTGGCGATGGTTGCGATGGATATTCCTGTCGAACCAACCGTTCCCTCAAATATTCTGGAGCCTGTGTATGGGTGTAACAGCCCTTGATGTTCTGCATCTTCGATTACTATTGACAGCACATGTTAGCTAGTATTGTGGCAAGAACTCTCTTGAAATTCACTTCGCAGTGCGACGCGGTCTTTAACACTTCCTCCTGGATTGAGGAACTGGAAGCAAACAGACTTGACCATTCATGTCATCTGATGCGTCCAAAAAGCCATACCTCAGCTTTCCCAAGTATCTCTACTCCTAGGGCGTCGCTCAAAGAATTGATTCTGACAAGTGGGGTATTACCTATACAAAAATCACGCAGAATCGATGAAAAAATATGATTATACAGTAACGGAGTAATGTACCTATTAAGCCGGTTACCCCAGAGAGAATTTCATCACTCCGGAGCTCAATAGGTCGAGGATCAAACTGAGCTGCTACGCGATCACGTTTACGAGACTGGTAGAACAAGGCCAGGGACGTCGAGCTCAGAGAAAGTGAAACACCTATGATGATGCCGTAGAGCAGATGTCGAGCTGTCGAGGGTGTTGGTAAACGTATCCAGGGTGACAGCCACGACATGTTTCCGAGGCAGGCAGTCCCTAGCAGTCACAGATATATACCAGTGACCACCGCCAACTTGAACTTGTAGTCCGAAGTTGATCGGAAAAAAACCAAGCAAATGACGTCATTTGCAACTCTCACGTCCGGCGCCAAGTTCTCCGGAGCGACAACTTCCTAGTCTCCCGTAATAACTTCCTGTCTCTAAGCAAGAGTGTCATTCTAGGAGCATGGACCAAGCCCTCACTATCACCGGCAAGCAGGAAGTCTTCCTGTCCTCTCCTAAGTTTGCGGTCGTTGGGGAATTTACTAATCCATCGAGACCATGGGCTACAAAAGTAGGTTACATGGTGGCCACCATGGAGAACTCACCACACCGTTCATTATTGGACAGGTTTTGCAATGGTACAAAAGCCACAACAAATCCGTGACACCAGTAGACTCTGTAACATGTCAATTTTCCACTTGTGTCGGATAATTTTACTGACAAACCAAACAGACAACGGATGAGCTTGAGGGAATACGCACTGTCCGTACCCTTGCAGACCTTCCTGCGCCTTCAGAAACATCTGTTAGTATAATCACATCTGCAAAAGTAAGCACCCGCTGGGCTCCTGGCTCAGGTGTTGTCGCCCCTTGACGTCTTCCGCACAGACTACCTTGAAGCTTTTGGAGGAAGCCAAAGCTCTATCTGTTCCTGCGCTCTGGCTGCAACCTGGTGCGGCGGGTGAGAACCACGTACAGCGCGAAGGCGGAGAAAATTACAAGGAGAAAATCAAGGCGTATATCGAAGATAACGGAATGTCCTCCAAAGTGATCTTTGGCGGCCCATGCGTTTTGGTGCAAGGAAGCGAGATCCTCGACGCCAAAGCCCAAATGTAAATTTGTACGTAATTAATGCCAAGGGAAAAGGTCTCATCCGCCTGACTGCAGTTTCCAGATTTTGTGCATGAAACATAGAAATTATGAAAGCGTGCACCTTCAGCCTAATCATCGGAATGGCGCCCACGAGTGTCGCCACCCCGATCGGTCCATCCTTTGTAAAGCACAAAACTAAATCCGTTCATCTCTAACGGAACGGAACGCTCGCAGAAATGGCAATGGCAATATTAACGAGCTTCGTAATTGTCAACTCCATTACTATGTTCATCACCACTTGTTATGCATGAAAACGACATAAAGGATGGGTTTTAATTGGTTTGAGCTTTCAAAAGAGCGCAAACGATGGTCAGTGCAAATCGTGACTCTCACTTTTCTCGAACGACCCAGCTTTCTGGAGGCTCGTCACGGAACGGGAACAGTTTGTCTTGTCTGACTTATGGAGCATTCTGCGTCCTTCGATACTGACATCTGCCCTATCTCGCTTGCTACTGCTACGCGGTTCCTCATAACAGCCCTTCCCCGGTGCGATTATTTTGAACCAGTCAGCGACATGAATTTTATCCGCCGACTGGACCGAATGCCTCCAGGGTGTTCCTTGTTTCTGCGTGAGTGATTTCATTCCGTCTCCCTTGAAACGTTCTCAAAACACGCTGCTTTTATTGCGCATACAAGTTCACAGATGAGGAACTCGACCTATGGAGCAGCAGGCTTATCTAATGCGAAAGTCTGGGCTTTAATTACTTTCTGTTTCACTTTCACTTCAACGAGGCGATTTTCCGTGCTGCAGACGCAGACCTCAAGTCAACAAATAGCGTGATATCTCATCGCAGACCGACAAACTGCAACACAGACACACGACAAACCACCTTACATTCAAGAGTCTCCTATGCACCAAATCAAAATTGATATCTTTGTCGCAGCTACGCATCCACGGAGTGCGTCAGCCCAACGTCAGCAATGTCCTTCTCGAGGTCCTCCTGTGCTGCAATTTCGACCGAACACTCGAGAACATTGTCAATGTGGCTACCACTGTCACAGTAGAATTCGAACCATTGATCTGACGTCCTGTTAGCGTCGTTATTGTGCTGATGATGATGCATACAGGTGGGATGAGCAAACAATCGTCAAGACAATCAAGTAGCTTCAAGTCGCGTTTGTAATCGGCGAGCATGTTTGCAATGATGCTCATGTAGAATCGACAACCCTGTATCGTCTGGGTTGTCATGTTCTTCCGGACTTCAAGCAGATCTATCATAGAAGAAATGCAAGGTAGGGATCCAGCTATACTGAGTCCTGTGCACTGTATATTTTAGCAATTCTTGAGAACTGTACCGCGGACTTTCATATATGCATAACTGTAATACGAACGCTTTCAGTTCTTCATACAAATTTCCGTTTTCCGAGATACAGCTGTCAAATTTGTTCAAATTATTGAGTCCAAGACCCTTCCGATCCAGTGGTGATTATTTCGGAAGGTGACTATTATTCTACACCTGCATTGCTTCTGATCCTGTTCGCAATCTTACAAATTACCCTTCTTTACGATCGCAGAATTACCTTGCATCTTCCCCTCTGCCCAATGTCGGATCAACGCCCCTGCAATTGCAGTCATCGGCGGTACCCTGAACGGTGGTTCCTCTTCTTTGCTGGCCATTGCTTGAGATTCCGCTCCCGAGAGTTCTTTAGGGAAGATAATAGGGTTGGAATGCGCAGGTACAGAAGCACTCTGCTGTGATTGGTTCATCTCCTTGTATGTACCATCTTCTCTGTCATTCAAAGCCTTGTAGTCACGCCTACTGAAAGTCGTTCCGGTTGGGTGGCTGAGAACGGCAAGAATATCTTCACGAGTGTACCATCGGGCGTCTGAAGCGTGGCGTGAACATCAATGTCATTGTGGTGCTGATATTTTGCAATTACGCGCCTTCAAGTTCATTGTCAAGATCAAGTCGAATTGGTTGCGAAGAGTCTGCTGTCGCGTAAAAGCCAACCATCAGGCTTGCCGGATAAGGCTTGTATGACGCCGTCAATCATCGCTAACAGATTTGAGTACAACCATACGAACCCACGGTTGCCCAGAGTGGTATCGGATGTTCCATACTTTGACACCGGCCTCTTCCCACATCTCGCGCTTGACTGCATCCTCAAGTGATTCTCCGGGTTCCATGAAGCCCGCGAGGGCCGAATAGAATTTCCCGGGGAATTTCTTCTGATCCATAGCAAATGGCGGGCATCAATGAGGTACGAGTTAAATAATGTACAGTGCTACGTACATTTCGTCCTAGGAGAACTTTATCTCCTGATTCGTCAATTGCGAGCATGATCACCACAGGGTCAGTCCGGGGATGTGCAAAGTTATGAAGGCCCTTGCTTGAAAGGCAGATATTAGGATATCAGCTCCACTCAAAATTATAGGTATATTTACTGACACAGTGGGACAAGGTTTTCTAGCTTTATTATCGGCCCAAGGAAGGAGGGACGAACATGAGAGCTTCCAGCCGGCCCAAATGGAGTATGTAGGCGAGCCACAGGCGGGGCAGAATTTATTCCTCTGGTTCCAATCAACCATACTACGCGCTTCTGCAAAAATAGCAGCGTTGAATTCATCAAGATCGTTCACCGCAGCTCTCGGCTCTGAGAAAACCAAAGTCTCCCTATTTCGCCCCAATGATGAACTCTTCAACACCTCTTTGACTTTATCCTCTTCTAAATCAGCGACATCCACAGAGAAGAAGGGGGTGCCGTTGAGGTTTGCGACGGCAGACTTTGGGTCCGTGAAATCTGAAGAAGGAAGCGCATTCGAGATTGAACCCGTTTGTGGTTCTTGCAGACCGAGGAAAACAATAACGACACCACGATGGCGACCTGCCTCCAGTACACTGACTCCTGTGGGTGCGCTTTCTCTTTCGTCCTTCCCCTGCCCGAAAAAAGGCTCGGGACCCAAGAGAGGTCTGACATCATCTGTTGACAGATACGCCAGGATGCGTCTGGCACTACCGGCCCGGGATATGACGAGAGGTTGGCCACTGTTGAACAAGAGCCAACGGGTTGCTGGCGCGACTATGATTGCATTCAAGACGGCCTGTGATGGGCGCAACCAGGACAATCGGTTTATTGGGGATCCTCCCAGAAAGTTGACGAACCTATAGCTTTGCTTAGTTATGAGTTGAACGCAACGAAATAATACTCACGTTTCAGCCATTCCTGGGGCAATTTTTTCAAATGACTGCACGGAGAACTGGGTTCAGCGCTGATCGATCATTAGAAATCATATCGCCAGTTGAGATCTGGATCGGGCAACTCTCCCTGTATAATTCCGAACAGATCAAGATGTCTCTTAGAGCGTTGGAGGCCAATGACAGTCGCCTCGCGGCTTTACTCTGATATGTATCTCCAACACGCTGTTTGCACATGTCCCTTTCAACCCCCGGCACTTGCCTTCCATTTTGCTAACTCGGACATAGCTCTAAGCAGTCCTCGAGATTCCGAGTGACTTGACTGAACCTTGTAAAATGATCGTAGAATTTACTTATGAGTAATTCGCATGTCATCATTGACTTATGATACTACCACAACGTATTCTCGGGTAGTACTTCCCCGACATTTGCTTGAGAGGTGTTGTATTTAATTAATATTGTACTTAGATGTCTCTCTTGCTTTTCAGTTTCATTTTTTACTTAAAATCTCCAGGTGAATTGGCTACATTACATACTTGGAACTCAGACGCACCTTTTATGCCACGATGCCTACTCTTTGTGGTAGCACTTCTTGAACTCTTTAAAGTTGCCTTTCTTGGCACATCGTTTGTCCCATTTCGTCGCCGAGCACATTTTTCCAGTGCCCTTATTATAAATTAGACGGAAAATTTCATCCCTTAGGACACCTCTCTGCGATGAAATTCGGTCTGAATCCAATGCGCAGATTTTTTATGCCGCTCCGTCTTTCACACTTCCAAATAAGGGGGAAAGAAACCGGGAGTGTCGTACACAAAATGTTGGCCATAGCTAAGCAGGATCCACAATTGTCGAACAATTGTTGTGGCGTTCTAATAAGATCCAGCCAGATCTTATAAAAGGTTCCAGTCGCATTTCTGCCCGCTCCCTCCCGTTCACGATCCGTCACGTCTGCCTGCTACGCCACCTTTCGGTTTCTTAGGTATGCTTGTTTCCATCGCTTCGTATCCACAGAGGTGTTGGCTATATATATAACGTCAACCCAGATGACTGCAGCGCTCCAGATGCCTTCTCCAAAGAAAACAAAGAAAGGTGGCAGTCCGCTGCCAGTCTTGCCGGATCTAAATCCGACCTTGTCACCCGCGGATGCGATTGCCGAGGCATGGAAGAAAGAGTCCCAAGAAAACCAAGAGAAGTGGCGACGAGAGGATGCGAAGGCCAGATATGACTACGAGGCACGACGGCGGTGGAAGAAAGATCGGCCAAAGATGTAGACTGAGATTGGGACGATGGTGAGCAATACACTGACGGATCGTTGTCATCTTATCATATATTGTTCCGCAGTACTATAGATGTTGTTGTCACACATAACATGGACAATTGGTCCATGCTGTCAATCATTCTGGGGAAGTGGGGCAGAGGGAAAGCAATAATAGCAGACACATATTCATATTCACAGCTGTAAAGTATCTTCGTCATGGACCTTGGCCACCCATGCCGTCGTCTATATCGTTGTCCAGTGCCCCTTCTTCGTAGTCGTCCTTTTCCTCAAGTGCGGCTTCCGCTTCTGCCTGAGCTTGCGCAGCAGATGCGGCATTGGCTATGGCTTGTTCGAGCATTAGAGCCTGGTCGTCTGACAGTCCGTAGAGTGACAACGAAGGCACAACGGCGGCTACAGATTGATCCGTATCTTGAATTTCCAGCTGGTGGCCTCCTGAAGCAGAATATTGAGTTACTAGACTAGAATTAGCTTGGCTGGTATTGGCAATCAGAACCTGTGATTCTTCAGGTGCGACCGCAGGCAATGACTCCTGCGGCCGCAAAGGTAGATTCTGCAGCTGAGCGCGAGCAATGACGCTGGCTAATGTAGCTTGGCTCCCGGTTGGGTCCCCTTGCGATGGCAAGGTTTCCGAGCCAGGAGGCGCACCCAGTGTAGTGGCAACGTGAGCCGATAGCAGCCCATGTAGACTCATTACTGCCGATTGCATTCGCGCAATAACGTCCACACGAACCTCCCCTTCCTCTGGAGGTCCATCCTCAGCTGACGAACCATATTCTGTGACGCCGCTCATTTGGTGCCCGACAGCGTCACCCCACGTCTTCGCGTGCCGGCCGTCTTTCGCAGACTTCACCACTCCTTCATCCAGCTCAACTTCCTCTATCGCTCCGTTTGCACAAGGCTCCCCTTGGTTCCCTCGACTTCTCGCACTATTTTTATGTCTTTTTATCGCATCCGGCCTAGAGAACATCTTATCGCACCCAGTGCATTTCCAAGCTGTCTTGTCATGCACTTTGATGTGGCGCTTTAGATCATAAGCACGCGCGAAAGAGGCGGGGCAGAAAATACAGCTAAAGGGACGATCAGGGCTATGAACACGTTGATGCGTGCGAAGGCTGAAAAGTCTCGAAAACGATTTCCGGCACGTTGGGCATGGGTAGACAGCGGTACCAATATCCCCTATTTGCACAGACGATGGTACGGGTTGTGAAGTTTGACCAGCATTAGAGGATGGCATGGTCAAATTCTGGGATTGTGGTTGTGGGGCATTCGCATCCGGCGTAGGCCCAATTTGTATCCCACTGACGACGCCAATAACCTGTATGAGACCGCAGATCTCTTGTAATGCATTCATGTCAGGTCCACCTCCAGCAGACGACGTGACTGCGAAAAGAAAAATCTGATGCAGCTGAAGCTGGATGGACGCAACGAGTGTGGGGTCAAGGGGTCGGGTAGTAGCACTGTGCGCGCCAAGTGCTTGGGTGACAATACGTACGGCATCCGTTACCTGCGTTTGCAGATCGTGGTGACCATAGAATGGTCGCTTGAGGGCTGGCCCATCAGTCTGCGGCCAGTTATCATCGGCCGCATCACGTTTCCGCTTGCCCTTGTCGAGTTGCAATGCAGAGGCATTTGAATGACGAAGAGTAGAGAAAAGGGCATCAGATCGAGCCAGGGATACTAGCAGATGACTAAGAGGTTTAGCAATTGCCCTGGGTATTGTCCCTGACGCAACTGATCGCGTCAGAATATCGAGGACATTGTTACCGTTCGACTCCGGTATGATGGCAGAAGCCAAAGCGCTACGAACCAGAGCGTCCTTCTCGGAAAATGCGAGAATAGTTTTCATAGTGGCAATAGCTGCCTGCTCCTTCTTCGAAGAGACAAGAGAAACAGCGGTTGACAGTTGAGAGACGTTGTCTAAGAGTGGAATTGCAACTGTTTTTGGTGCGGCATTGGCATTGGCGCGGGCTGCGTTGATATCGGCCCACAGTTGATCACGGAGGCGACGGGCAATTTCTTCGTCCTCCACATCTGCATAGTCATCTTCTTCACCTTCTTCGTCATAGTTCTCGTCATCCTCATTCCAGTCTTCGTGATCGATAACTGGGTGGACCATTGGTGTCTCAGCCATTGAAGTTCTTGGGAAGTTATATGTGAGACCCGTGCAATGCAGAGATGGTGAACGAGTCGGACTCGGAGTCGGATGAGAGTCTCCGAGACGCCCGAGCAAAGGATTTTTGCCAACGGACGAATTTGATTGGCTATTGACCATCACTGACCGGCTACGATGTCAAAGACAGTAAGCCCCCGCTATTTAACCAGCCGCGTGGGCTCTAACAATGTCTTTCATTCTTAGGTGAAAGACTTGACCGCAGGAACAGCAGGAGGAATGGCCCAGGTTTTATCCAAATAATCTCGTGCTGAGGAAGACTGCTTGACCTGGTTATCTATCCATCACTCATCCAGGTTCTTGTAGGGCAACCTTTCGACATCGTCAAAGTGGTAAATGCAATCCAGTGGCTCTGGGACTGCAAATACTGAAATTCAGAATCAAAGCGCATGCAAACAGCTCCGACAGGAACGTACAATGGCATGATGCATTGCGCTGGCGGTATCTTGAAGAACGAGGGACCACTTGCGTTCTACAAGGTGAGCGCATATTCCTGTGTCACCTTGCCACCGACTTATAATTCTGCACCAGGGCACCCTGACTCCATTGTTAGGCATAGGCGTGTGCGTGTCGATTCAATTTGGGGTCCTTGAATACTCGAAGCGGTATTTTGCTGGGAGAAATCTTGCGAATGGGAAAGGTGGTATGGGAGGTAAGGATCTTAGCGCCGGACAACTTCTGGTAGCGGGCGTCCTGGCCGGACTCGCCAACGGGGTCGTCTCTGGCCCGGTGGAACACATCCGTATTCGTAAGCCCTTCAATCCATTCCATATCCATGAGAAGATGAACTCTGACGACTTAGCCAATAGGCCTACAGACTCAATCCGACAAGAACCGGTTATATAACGGCCCCTTTGATGCTATGAAAAAGATCTATTCTGCACATGGTGTCGCCGGTATTTACAAAGGCCAAGGCGTCACTTTATTGAGGGAAGCCACCGGCTATGGCGTGTATTTTTTGGCTTACGAGAAGCTTATGCAACGGGAGATGGCCCAGAAGGGTATCAAGAGAGAAGAGATTAGTCCTACCCACGCTGTCCTATACGGAGCCACAGCTGGTTATGCCGTATGCTGCTCTCACATCGTACTCCGCCCCCTAATCGCTGACGTATGTGTATCGTTTCTTTATTGCAGCTCTGGGCGGTCATATATCCTATAGATATGGTAAAGTCCCGCATTCAAACGGATGGATTCTCGCCATCAACTGGCCAGAAATATAAATCTGCTGTTGACTGTGTTCGCATAGCATGGCGAGCAGATGGTATAAGGGCATTTACGAGAGGCCTGGGTCCCACGCTGATTCGGTGCGTATAAACTGTGGATTCAGCATTTGCACTTTGCCACTTACAATCCTGTCTACCAGCTCGCCTTTTGCAAATGGGGCGACGTTCCTTGGATTTGAGATGGCGAACAGGTTGTTGAACTCGTAGCACACATAAGTGTTCGCCTGGCACATGGAAGCTTATAAATTACTGATGGCGCCGTGGCATGTCGCAGGAGAGCTGCTGACTGGCGTTAATTTTCTGGCTCAGTAGAGCAGTCCGTATGTTGTTATAGACCAAACAGAGTCAGTGACTGACAGATCTTTTGAGGCTTATCCGCACGAAGCGAGCAGAAATGCTCCCCGAAAAAAATACGAATTGGAGTACCAGCGGAGTCGATGTTACTATTGCATCCAGGCCAACAGCCGAGTGTTGAAGGTTGCTGCGCAATGTCTTATACTTCTGGAGTGTCAAACGAGTGTTGAGGTCTGTTAGTGGAAACAACGCCACAAAAGGACCAGCTGCACGTATCTGATACTTCTGATACACCGATTAATTCGACGTGGCCGGCTGTCGACCTGATTCACCTACAAGCATGGCCGACAGAGCGCAGAAAATCTGTGGAGGCGTTCCAGATGCAGGGTCTGAAACTCACAGCTGTCCCCCGAGTAACGGGTCAGGTGTTGAGCATTAATATTCTCACCGATTTCTCACCGAGAACTGAATGTTTCCATAAGTGTGTCAATTACACAGCCAGGAGCGGGGGTGACTGTCGCCTAGAGTGCTAGCAACGACCGTATACTAAAGCTGTCGTACTATGAACCAAATACGATAACTGGCTGAGTCCCTAGCTAATTGTGTCTCCAGAAGATTGGAGCATTCAGTGGTACGTATTCAGTTACATATCACAGGAAGGGCGAAGTTGTGTACTTACAGGTCTAATAGTAATTGTTGTCGGACAAGTGTCGTAGACTTGTAGACCCGACCCTGCTTCCACTGCGCCATGATTTTATGCAAACTGAAGAAGGATGAAGCTCTTTTTCAATTGTCTTCCGGGGACGGAGAAGGCGATCATCGGAGACCCCCTGGGGGCAATATATGCCATATACAATAGTAATCCTATTATATCTGCCTCGTCATAAGGTAGCTGTATCACGTTTAACTGATTCGAATTGTTATTTACTACTATCACGCGCCCACCTTTTGACAATTTGACTCTTTCCGCTTGCCCAGTCGTTCTCTTTGCTCTCTGGGCCTCGGACCTGTTCGGGATTCATTCTAAATATATTTAGATGTATTTTAGAGATCCTTTTGAAAGCAAAATTTGGAGTTCGCGCTGAGTTGTGGTCAATTGTCAAAAGGTGGTACCTTGTTTTGACACAATCTTTCGATGTCGTTTGCAACGATAACGGCGGATTTCTAATATCGGACTTCACAGCCTTGTTTGGGGCAAAATGTTTGTATATTTGAGACCACAAGATGGGCCACTTATGACTGTCAAAAGGTGGGCGCGTGATAGTATAGGCTTAACCTTCGAACATGATCATGATGGTGATAAACGAAGAACCGGCAGCAACATAGCTCCATTAACCTTACGCCGTCATCGAAAGGCTTCTGAATTTTGCAAAACCGCCGATGTATCGGCGATACTAGTAGCCGTATTTTGGCCGTATCCACCAGGACCCACAATATCCCAAAAGAATCTCCCGATCATCAATCCTAACAACAGCAAACAAATGGGTTCCCACAAACAATTATGGGCTTAGACCATCGCGCCGGTAGAGAAACGAGTCAGACACAGCTTACTAGTGGTAAAGGGACCAGATGTATTTCAGCAACTATACTGCGAGGCGAATTTATAATATACACTACCGAATTGTCAGCTGTCCAGGTTGCCGTGGAACTTGTTCCCGAGCTGATGGATCAATGCAAAGCTCCATGAAATTGACTAAAATATACATTACGTGCATCTTAACATGACAAGGTTCTCTGTCGAAGTCCAATGTACGGCGCTGTGTACGGGGATGAATAAAAGAGTGTAAGGATACAGAAATATGCACTAAATTACAGTCCGCTGTACGAAAAAGACTCTGCATTCACGCAATAGTGGCATGCTTCAGGCGTTGAGCCATCCCACCCATCAAAACAGCAGGCACGCGATCAGTGTCAGCCTGATGCTTGCCCTTCCTAGACCTCTGTTTGCTACTTGTAGAGGGCTTGGGCTCCTGCTGTGGCTTAGTACGCTTGAGATCTTTCGTCGACTTGGGCTTTTTCGATGTGTTCGGCTCCTTCGACGCACTGACGTCTTTTCCCTTAGGCGAAACGTCTGGAACTTGATTGATAACGCATCGCTCAAAGGCAGTCGCGACAATCTCACCTTTTGGCTCTCCCGTATCTGCACTTTTGAACATTCCTATGACTTCATCCATCATCTCTATGGCGTCAACGTCGGCGTCAGCTGCAAAACAGGATCAGCTTTGTGATTAGTTACAGTCAACGCTGCGGTGGCTCACTACACGCTAGAGCCATGTGATAGGCTTCGGCATCCCCTCGGTTAAGACCAAGGTCTTCAGCAACGGCATCCGAGGTCATCTGCGGCAAAATCACAAAGTTAGGATGTTCTCTTGCAGATTACATGGGAGTATACCTTGATGAGTCCATCAAATGCCTTCACTGCTTGCTTGTACTTCTTAATTCGCTCCCTCTTTGTGAGATCAGCGTCTTCGTTTAGTAGCTGAAGTTGACGATGTTTTACTCTGATGATACGGCGCACAGTTAGAAAGAGGATTGGCACAGTAATACGGAGGGCGCGGTCACATACAAAACGAGAGCTGCCTCGATGGATCTTTTTTGAGCAGGCGTGAGGAACTTCATCATCAAAGCCATGTTTCGGACAGCCTCCAGATGACGACGGTGGGCCCTCTCGTAGTCTCCGTCCTTAGCGAACTTCTTGAGTATGCACTGCGCAGCAGATACATATCCGTCGACGAAGTATGCGGCAAGTTTCGCGAGTTCTCCGTCGTGGAGATGAACGTTAACGCTGACGATGGACATGCTGAACCCTGAACGATGATTATGAAGGGAGAGTGAACGAGAAGGCGAGAACTGATATGAGCCAGGAACTGTGGGACGTTCGAGGTCAACTCGATGGTAACGTTAGGTGGAGTGAAGTTAGACAAATCTGAGCGGGTTATATATGTTTATACACATGGGCAACAAGTCGCCGGTGGATCGCAAGACAATAAATCATTTCTATCCAGAAACAAGGTCGCAATCGTGGATCAACTGAAAACAAAAGGAGGGAACAAGGTTGCGATCCTAGAATATGAGACAGGCAGGTACGTAATTTTCTCTTCTGTAGCATAATTGTGGCTGGAAAGGGATGACCAGAAGGTGAAGTAGCCAGTAAAACAGGTGTGTGTGTGAACGAGGGTAATGGGTGAAATGCCGTACAAGTGAGTAGCATACCAAACTACCGGGTCTTGTCGTAATATCATGATGTAGAAGGTAAAAAAAAAAAGCGCTGTGTGAACTGGCTCAATAAACAAAAGGTCCGGCTTTCACCTTGCAGATTCCGGGATACGATTGGAGCTGGACGGACGGCGGAGTTGACCGGCTGGTGAGCCAAATTTGCACTTCAGCACCTTCCAGTGCCACAGATTTCAAGAGTCTCGGTTCTGGCGCAAGTGTCCTACGCACAACAGCACGTCGCTCCGGGCATGCGCAGGATGTAGACCGGAGGGCAAGAGGTTCGAATTTGGAAGTCCGCGACCCGGCATGCCTCTTTTTGGACACAGTGACCAACAGGGGTCCACAAATACAAAGGTCACGCACACCAGCTTTTGTTCCCGGCCCAAAGTGGTACAAATAAGTGCCATTGTACCATAGCGAATGCTTTTGAATCGCCATAATCCCATCCGTCTCTCTTCTATTACCAACATCTCAACCGTGCGATATGGCACAATTTTCCCTTTCCGACTCGAAGTACGACCTCAGTAAACTCAGGTCAGAAGAAATATTCTGGCGGGATCATCAAACATGGTTTCAGGACTGTGGTTACATGCTCAGACCTCGCTACATGCCCGACTGGAAACCCTCCTGGTTAGATAACACGCGCAGTATAGAGCATGAGGATGCCCAGCCTCTTCTGGTGCGTACATTGTGACCTTATAGTTCCTGTTGTTTCACGTTTATTTTGAATTTGTTCAGCGAGGAGATATTATCAACGATGCCACCCGTTTGTCTGATGGCGCCTACGTCACTCTCAAGATTCTCAAGCCATCGGTGCACCCATACGAAGTGGACATAGCCACCTTTTTGTCCTCAAAGCAACTTGCATCTGACCCTCTCAACCACTGCGTTCCAATATATGAAGTTCTTCGAGTGCCTGGAGACGATGACAAGGTCATTATTGTGATGCCACTGCTGAGGGGATGGGATGAACCAGAATTCGAAACAGTTGGAGAGGCTGTCGATTTTTTCCGACAGCTTTTTGAGGTATGGAATTCGTGAAGTGCTCCATTAAGGGCTCTAGTTAAATGCGCAGCATCTTTAGGGCTTGCAGTTCATGCACAAACACCATGTGGCCCATCGGTATGAACGATTTTTTTGCGCTTCGTCCACCTATGAATTTTTCTCTGCTAGGGACATCTCGATATTGAATGTGATGATGGACGGATCCATGTATCCAGACAGCTGGCATCCTTGCGACAGGGATCAGATGCGTGACAACTTCCTTGTCCCAGCCAAACGTTTTAGTCGCACCGAGCGCCCACCCAAGTACTATTTGATCGACTTTGGTCTGTCCCGTCGGTATGACCCCGAGGACAAGGCTCCTCTCGAAGTACCCATCCGTGGCGGTGACAAGACTGTGCCAGAGTTCCAGAAAGATATACATAAACCCCGTAATCCGTTCCTGACCGATATTTACTACGCAGGGAATCTGATTAGATTAGGTGTAATGAAAGTAAGCATCCGTTTTTATTCTTTGGTCCCAGTTTCTCATCGTTGCACGCGTAGGAATACAAAGGTTTCGATTTCATGCAGCCTTTGATATCGGACATGGTCCAGGACGATCCGGCAAAGCGTCCCACGATTGACCAAGTTGTCAAACACTTTGCTGAGATGCGCAAGAATCTGGGAGCCTTGAAGCTTCGCGCACGCGTTGGCCCTAGAGACGAGTCGCTCGGAGCTGTGCGCGATTTTAGGCACCTTTTCGCAACTATCAAATACACTCTGAAAGGGATCCCTCCTGTACCTATTCGGTAATTGTTGCTCTTCCTCACGGACTTGATGTGTTGAACTACGAATTACCGCATTATACGTTGTTCACAGTTCACGTCACATCAGTTATACCCTGCATCCCACTTGGTATTCCTCGTCTGCTGTCGATCATTGGAAGGAATATGTTTATCGTAACTTTAATTGCACTAAGTTTTTTGGATGTCAAGCACCATATTGGGATGCCAAGCAGACGGACGGAATAAAATTCGTGTATGTCCTCCCAATTGTGACATGATCAAACAGGCGAAAGAAGGGTGTTTTTTAATACATCTGCACACAGCATGGATCACCTCTTATGTATGCCAAACGCGTTTCTATTCTGTCTCCCAATAATTCTACTCACCGTCGCCAACTTCTCCACGATATGGAACAGTTCACCCTTGCTCATTTCGGCCTGGAGCCGTTCAATCACAGAATACTCAGGCCAGAAGAAATGTTCTGGCGCGAACAGTGACTACTGGTACACGAAGGCTGATTGCATAGAAGCTCTAATATCAGACATCTAGGATGATACGACGAAGGGACCTATGGTTGACCAAGTTATCAAGCACTTCGCTGACATATGAAGGAAGCTGAGGACCTCACAGCGCTCGCGTCGATTGCAGACACGAGTCATTCGGAGCAGTAGACGCTTTTGCACACCTCTTCACAACTGTCAAATATACGCTTAAAAGGATATCTACACACTCGCTGAGCGATCCTCTTCACAGTGCCCATTGTCTCGACTACTGCGATGTCACAGATTTTGAACACCAATGACAAGCCCGAATAAGGGCTTGCAATGGTCTAATGCCATCTGGGCCTTGTGTTGGCTTGCAAACATGCAGTCAGAACATAAGCTCATTGTAATGACGCCCGCCACAAGTTTACAATGACATTATGATACTATTACAAGGGCTGCAGTTGCTGGTATGGAAAAAACTATTAGATACTACGTTAGGACCTTATGTTACTTATTTGAATTGGACTTTCAAGCTAGCGAATTGAGGATCTTACAGAACTTATGATGTTTCTTTATAGTTATGGGACTTAGAACTTATAATGCTTTACTGAGTTGCTATCTGGTAGGTACAAAGATGCGGAGGGTGGGGGGGGACGCAATTTTGTATTTTGTTCAGCTCACGGGTGCCTGCCTATTTCGGTTCTTTGTGCCACAGGGTGCTGTAGTGCACTTTCTCTTATCAGAAAGCCCAACCACGCAGTCACAATTTTGGTTGCAAATGATGCGATAATCAATCAAAATAGCATATCGTAGGTAGAGAGTGTATAGGAAGAACATAGGGAGGGAGATTACAAATGTGACGGATGTAATACTTAGAAGTCAATTGCCACCCGACTCAGAGCCACTGTGGTCTCCCGAAGCTTGCTCGTCACCATCTTCTGAACCATCCAACTGATCCAGAGCATCCTGGATCTCGTTGTCATCCTTGTCACTCCCATCATCTTGTGGTTGCGTATCTTCACCGTGGTTGTCAAGAAGTGCTGTGTTATACCAACTAAACAAGCTCCGAATAGACTTTGAATTCTTCTTCTCAATGAGGATCTTCTTGTACTCATTGAAATCATCCCTGTACTTGATCTTGGTGCGATCACCAACAGGTCCAAACTCTGTGTCCGGCAACACCACAAAACGAGCCTGAAACACCATCAGCATTTTACTTGTTTGAGCTGATAACGGTGAGTTCCTTACTACAATAGCTGCAAATGCAATTGAGCCCGGCGATATCTTGCTCTGTTTGATGTTCCATTTGTGCCCAACAGTCTTGGGCCTCACACGGCTGGATGCATTACTTTCGACTGAGCTGGGGCCCCATAGCGTCCCTTTCAAGATCTGACGGACCAATGGATCGTCAGCATTTTACCAAGTAAGTGGAAACAATATTAATGGACCTTGACCAGTATTAAACAGCGAAAAAGCTTCTTCGCATTCTTTTTCAAGTCAGGGTACAGAATCGGTGCCAATTTGGGATACTTGTGAGAGCTTGTGTCGAATTTGAGCAACTTTTGAAATTCTGCCTCTGATTCGCGATCATAATTAGCGGCAAAGCGAGATGCATTGCCACCAAAGATGAGGGGGGCAATTTCACGCTTAATACGAAGCACTGTGGAGGATCGCTGTTGATTGACCTGGTGAATGAACTTTGGGTTTTGTAATATGTAAGCAATCAGGTTAACGAGACAGTCAGAAATTGCTTACTAGATCTTTGAAATGGTTTTCATTTTGTAGCATTCCAAGTAATTTGGTGGGTACGGCATCATAGAGTTCTGCAATGATCCCTTCTGCAATCCGTTGGGTGGACTTGTATCTCTCACTGCTATCCGCACTCATAGCAGGCCGTTCCTGCTTGAATGACGCGTCATCCAACCATGGCTCTCCCATAATTGCAAACTTGCGAGCAATATCCTTAATTTCTTCATCGTGCTCGCTGGTTACTGTTCCTCGCCTCCGCTTAACCTGGCCTTTTTCGAGGGACTTGATTTTCCGTTTCTGGCCAATATTTTCCTTGTATAGTTTTCGTTCGCGAAGCTGAGAAGCCTGCAAGACCTGTGGATTAGCAGTAGTGAGTACAGCTTGCTCCATGTCCCATTGCGAAGTTGCACTTACGTCTCAAAGTTCCTCTGCAGTTGCATCATCTGGCGGCATAGCCAAAAGGGGCTCATTCTCCTTTTCAGTGTCATCTTTGCTGTTCTTGCTATCTGACTCGATGCGCCGTGGCATGATGTGCAGTGATGGATGTATCTGGTGAATTGTTTTTGGTGAACTGCTGCGTGATTTGAACGTGACTTTACATAATGTGGCTGTTCTCATGGTTCATCCCCAGTCAAAAGTGGTTTGGGACCGATTGATTTAGATCAAGGCGAAACGTGGTCAATAGACCAATCTAGGTAAATCTGGGACAGGAACGGCTGCTAGCGTTGAAATGTTGACTAACGCTAACTGAGTGAGGCTGATCGATCGAATCGCTCAATTGATCTTTCCAAGTCCGCTTTTTCTATTCAACTGCTTTCAATATACACAATTCGTTCGGTCCTACCACGTCTCTGTCTACTGCTGTCTCTCCTGGCCTGCTCTCTATTGTCATCCCTTCTAATTGTACCAGATGCTCTCCAAATCAAATCAGTCAACTGACAAACGAGAGTGTGGGTGTGACAAATGTAAGCTCAATGGCTGGACAACTGTAACACGCAAAACGTACGCGCGGCACAAAGCAGCTCGAGAACAAAGTGGATTCTCTGCTGAATTTCGGCGATTCCTTCGAGACTCCAGTTCATCGGCTCAGGTGCCCGATTCGGTCCCGGCGACATTGACCGTCCCTTTGATCGCGAGTAGAAGTGAAGCGTCTCGACCTCCAATCACAGATGAAGATTTGGTCGCAGATATAAGCATGATGAGCTTGAATGATAGGGAGGTTGAGGACGAGAATGATGTAGATGGAGATGATGAAAATGAGAATGACAAGGGCGAGGGTGATGGAGATTTGTCAATGTATGTTGGTGAAAAGGTACGTAGTGTGCCTTCTTGTAGAGTACCTATTCATCCCATTATTACACTCCTAGCTGCCGGATGATGCTCCAGACGAGGATAACATCGAGCCCGAGTTGCGCTGTGTCGATGACGATGAGGAAAACTACCCAGATCCTGGTAGCCAGCAATTGGATAGTCTCCGGGCAATGGAAGAAAGTGAGATGAGGTCCGGTATGGACGTGCGGGAAGAGGATTCGTTGGGTGGACTTGACCTCAACGAGTTGTGTGGCCTGGTGGAGAATGAAGACATTAGGATGTATCTCGACTTTGTGCGCTGGATTGAGAAGGCTTCGTTGGAGGACGATGGAATGAAAATGGGCCCAGACGATCTCGAACGCCTTTGTCATCCTCCGCAAGAGAAGATTGATCTTAATGATCCCAATTTATGGCTTGCGCTCGATCTTTTTCTTGCTACTAGCAACTCATCGCAAGAAATGTATAACTCCGTTTGTAAAGCCATCCGATGTTGCTACCCCGAAGAAGAATTGTTCAGTTATGATCAAATCAAGCGTCACGTTGCTGATCTCAGCGGTGTTATCCCCCTCACTCATGACATGTGTATCAACACTTGTATCGCATATACAGGTCAATTCAGCCACCTCGAAAGCTGTCCGTACTGCAACGAATCTTGCTACGATGTTATTCAACTAGCTGCAACCAATGGTAAAGTGAAGGAACCACGTCAACAACTCCACACAATGCTGATCGGCCCACAGCTGCAAGCCCTTTACTGAAGCGAGGTCGGCGCACAAAGTATGCATTATCGCGATGTATGCACCAAAAAGATCTTGAATGAACTTAATCTTACCAATGGCAACATTTCGAGCTACAAGGACTTCTTTCATGGTGGGGATTATTTAGAAGCCATTCGGGAAGGCCGTATCAAGGAAGGTGACCCTGTACTTATGTTCTCCATTGATGGCGCACAGCTCTACTGGAGCAAAGTGTCAGACTGTTGGATCTATATCTGGGTTATTTTCAATTATGATCCGGCCGCTGGACGATACACCAAAAAACACGTATTATACGGTGCTATCATCCCAGGTCCAAACAAACCGAAAATCATCGAGTCTTTTCTCTTTCCTGGTTTACACCATTTATCCGCAATCCAGAAGGAGGGTCTTCCCATCTGGGATGCCTCATGCGATGTTCTCTTCGTCTCTCACCCATTCCTTGCGCTCGTAACTGCCGATGGACCTGCAATGGCTTATATCAATGGATTAGTCGGACACCAGGGCAAAAACGGATGCCGACTCTACTGTCCGTTGATAGGACGTCGCAAGCCAAATGGCTCGCACTATTACCCGACACTACTCAAACCCAACGATTACAATGTTGAAGGCTGTAATCACGCTGATGTCAATCCATCTAGTGTCGCATTTGAACCTTTCAAAAATTACGAAGAGAACCTGAGGATACTGGTTGAGTCTTAAAACGATGCTCAGTATAAGAAGTGTTGGCTACAGACAGGCATAGTCAAGCCAAGTGTTTTTCTGGGTTTGCCGAGGGGTTGCATTCTTTCCATACCATGGTGTTTTGGTTACGACATCATGCACTTGATTTCCCTCAACATTCCCGACCTTCTCATTAGTCTTTGGCGTGGCACGATTGACTGCGACAAGGATGACGATCGCAACACGTGGGATTGGGCTGTCTTACGAGGCAACACATGGACAGCACATGGCAAAGCTGTCGCCTCCGCGACACCATACTTACCTGGCTCCTTTGATTGACCCCCTCGCAACCCAGCTGAGAAAATAAACAGCGGGTACAAAGCATGGGAGTTTCTTTTGTATATATTTGGTTTGGGCCCCGGTTTGTTCTATAAAATTCTGCCACAGCACTATTGGAAGAACTACTGCAAGCTTGTGTTTGCAGTATGTATTCTTCATCAATATGAAATATCTGGCCAGGGTCTCCGTGCCGCATACAAGGCAATACTCGAATTTGTCATTGAGTTCGAGGAGCTGTACTGCCAGCGGCAAATCAACTGAATACATTTTGTGTGGCCCTGCCTTCACACTCTCATCCATGTTGCACCTGAAGTCGTCCAAGTAGGACCAGGGATGATCACATCACAGTGGACCATGGAGAGAGCCATTGGCGATCTCAGTGGTGAAATCCGCTTGCCTTCAAACCCATATGCCAACCTATCTCAACGAGTAGTTTGTTGCTGCCAGGTGAATGCACTGAAAGCCATGGTACCCGACCTGGAAGAACCTATCAACCTACTTCCCAGAGGTTCACAAGATCTTGGAGATGGCTATGTCCTACTCTGAGCACAAGAGAGGTATGCTAGTTGCATGACCACACTCGAGGCTGTCGCTCTACATACCTACTACCATACGTATGAGCAAGACTTCTCAGACGGTCATCAGCCTAAAGTATTCCGGTGGGCGAGGCTCTGGCTTCCTACAGGACAAATAGCAAGATCCACTTGGAAAGAATGCAAAAAGCCACTTACATCTGTACGGATGGCTCGGAATGTCAAGGTAAGACTTTGTCATATATTTGATTTAATAGCCACACTAATTAACCTTCAGCTAAACATCCCAGGGCAGTTGGAGAAGCTTGCTGAAGTGCAATATTTTTTTCAGGTGGTCATCAATGGCGAGGAGAAGACAGTTGCCCTCGTGTCCCTCTATACTTCCCCCGATCAAGAGGTATGGAACGAATCAAATCAAACCCTTTGGGTCTGTTATCGTCAGGGTGACCGAGCACTTAAAGTCATCGATGTCAAGACAATTACTGCCGTCGTATCCATGGTTCCTCTTCCTAGTGGTCCTGAAGGCGCTTTTTTCTTAGTTGAGAAACCAGGGTTAGATGTTGCACACATGGGTGGCCAAGATGAAACAATGACGGAGGAATAAATCCTGAATTAAATTTTAGGCACCTATTACATACAAGTATTTTTCATACACATAGAATGTAGAACTAGGATTATGGAATAGCAAGCTATGCGAACATAAGATTTTTGAGGAAGTGGCGAGTGTAGCACGTGACAGAGTCGGAAGTGCCATCCAGCCGTTGTGCAATGTTTCCCACAGCCATGCCACCCTCAAAGTTGTTCCTGAACTCATCTGAATTTTCCCAACCTGCGTACTACACATCATCCGAAATTGCTCGATGACCATTGGACACGAAGTGGCTGGAGGGCTCAGAAAATACGGTCAAAGCGACAGTCGTGGAGTTGAAAAGGCTCCTGAACATGGAGCTGCATGATAGCATCGAGTTCAGCCAAAGCCTCACAGAAGCTGTTTTTCCTGACTACAATCTTCCTATTTGAATTGACGATGATCTCCTCAATGGACCTCGAGCCACCCGTAGACAGACCCAGACCCGACGCAGTCCGAAGAGTGTTTTAAGCCGACCACCTGAGGATTGGTCTGAGGCCAATATGTGTCAGTGGCTCAATGATATTGGTGACACTTTGAGGCAGGCCAAATTAGATGCTAACTACACCAACAACAACGGGCAAGTAGCCACCCCTTCCAAAAGGATCTGGTCATCAGCCTACTCGAGCGTTTTCATGAAACACTCCAACAAGCATAATCCCGTTCCCCTTCGTAAACCCGATATCATCCTTATAGACGACGACTTCGATGGGGACATATCCTGGCCGCAAGTTCACGCTCTCGCCGAGGTGACTCGCACCGAGTTGATCAAAAGCCGGACAATCAAGGACACAGTTTATCAGAAGTCCTATGTTATGTTCAGATCCCAGGACAATCGCAGCTTCGTTCTGAGTCTATATTTCACTGGGGAAGGCTTCTTCACATTCAATGTATGCGACCGCTCTGGTATTGTGTATATCACAACCCTGGAAATTGCAGACCATCCACTCATTCTCCTCTGTATCCTCACTGGTCTCATGTTTGGGCGTCCCTCTGTGGTAGGGTACGATGAGATGGTTCAATGTGATTCTCTTGGTAGAGCCGTTTTGATTAGGGTAGGCGGGTTGGATTATCGGGTCAAGGCTGAGTTATTCAAATTGACTGCTTTGCGTGGACGGGCGACAAGATGTTGGAGTGTTGAGAGCGTGGATGAGCGTAAAGAGGGATTCATATTGAAGGATTGCTGGGCTGATGTGAGGCGCGAGCAGAGTGAAATCGTGATTCTCAAGCTCATTCGAGAGTTGGGTCTCTGCAAATCACATTATGTGCCTAGGTTGGTGCATGGGGAAAATGTTCCCATACTCCTGAATGTGATGATGGGCTTATATGGTGATGATTGCACGGCGCGACGCCGTGGAGAGGATTCATCTGTGGAAGGGAGAGTACATCGTCGGTTATTGATGAAACCATTAGGGAGGCATCTCACCAACTTCAGGTGCCTCAATGAGCTTGTGGGAGCTGTTATTGATGCGGTCAAAGGTCCGTCTTTTTGCTAATACTACCTTTTGATAATAATATACTGATATCGGGATTGTCTAGCACACAGAGCATTATATAGTAATGGAATTCTCCATCGAGACATCAGTGTAAACAACATAATGATAATCCCCTGTGGCAACAGCGGAACTCGCTCGGATGAGAATGTGCACTGGGACCACGGTCTCCTAATTGACTATGATTACTCCTTTCTGTATGCCCAGACAGTCAAGGAGATCGCTCTTCGCTTGGCCAAGGAGGGTCGAGATGACCTGGCTGCATTGGTTGAAATCATAACTGAAAAAGATCCTCAAGGTATGGACATTGACAACGAGGTCTTACTCCATTGCACTGTAAGTATCATATACAAGATAAGCGAGGGTCGAGTTATTAACAACAAAACTGCAGGGAACACTCCCATTCATGTCTATCCAACTTTTGACCACCGGGCCTGCAAAAATCGAGCATTCCGAAAAGCATGATCTTGAATCATTCTTTTGGGTCCTTCTTTATATCTGCACCATGTTTGAAGGCCCCGGTCAAAGGCGCATCAATGGCCAGCGGAATGATCCCCATCCGTTCGGCCATTGGTTAGGCAAAATGGATCATCTAGAAGAGGTTGGCAAGAATGTCACTGCATATGGTATTGGATCTTTTCGGAACACTGCGTTGGTGCATCATGGTGGCCCAAAGGATTTGCTGGAGTGGTTCGTGGACCCTCACTTCAAACCTCTCATCCCCATGCTGGAGGCGCTCTGTGACAAGGTTTTCCTCATCGTCAAACACAATAATGACGACGAAACTCCGATGAGAATGCCAACAGTTGCCGATGGAGATTATGATGGTGTTCTAGATATCCTCAAAAATACTCTCAAAGAATTGCCGACTCACGGTCCCTTACCACCACCTCCCTCTGGAGAAGTAAATCGCGATACTGCTATCATGCTGCCCCCTCCTGGCCTTCTCAAGATCGGTCAGCGTAAGAGCGAACCCATGACCTGGGGCTCTGATTCTGGCTATGGCGGAGGGGAGACTTCACACTCGGGCTCTTTGCGGGGAAGGCGAGCAGTAGCTTCTACTGGAGATGTGGGTTTTGTAGATGGGAAGAAGCGTCGCAATAACTCCTCGCCAAATAAGACTACTGCTGCCAGGTGCAGCACCAGCTCGCCGACTAAGCATGCCAGTTGCTCCTCAACCAAACGTTCGAACAATCAACACATCATTGAGGGTACCTCAAGTAGCTCTTCAAAGCGTCATAAAGCCGGGCAGGTCTAGTTGAAGCTGACAGCGCTGAAGTGTACTTCCATCTCCCGACCACATTTTCTTCCAAACTTATATCTACTGTTACTATGTTTTATGCTGTATTCATTGTTACGTGTCTTTGTGTGCTACATCGAAGATAGGAGCAAATAAGAATATGACAATGTTACTATTGGAATGATGTTCGCAATTCGGAAAAACGACTTGACTTAATTCCATCATCTCGTCCTAATCTTGTCCGTCTTTTCCTACCTCTGGCCTTTGCCCTTAGCGGATTCATTCGTTTTACCATGGACATGGGATTGCAAGAGCTCCTGGCTAGTGGCCCAGGACAACCTTCTTTGGTTGTACCTAGCCTCTCTCTGCCACATCATTGCATCAATACGAGAGGCGACACTAATTTTAGCCGAGCTGGATCTCCTGTCTTTTCGAGTTTTAACGGATCATACGTGCACCAGAGTGAAAATGCTAGTGCATATGGTGGGGATGACAGTGACTCTCCTGCGAGTGGTACCTATCCTGGACCTATGGCATCAAATTTGGCCAGTAGACTTTATCAGTCAGTAAGTCGTTTTATGCCCCCAAGTGAAAAAATATCATCTGACATGCTTGTCAGAGTGGGTCGTCTCTCGAGTCCTTCTCTGGATCGTCTGGGTCTTCCTCAAATTTGCGCCGACTGACTCAGCGACTGGTGGAGGAGATAGAACATTTAAAACACGAAAACGTCAAGCTACACTATCAGTATACAACTCTTCAGTAAGTAAATTACTCACACTGTCTCTCCGTGTATATCTAATGACATTTGTAGAACCGCATACAGTGCGCTTTTAGACCGCGTCAACCCCAGCAACCAAGATCGTGATTCACCCTCAACTTTTGGTCAGACCTCTCCTATGCCAGTTCCTGATCTTTTGAGCTCCAACTATCCGAATGTTCGTTACTGGTCAAAAAGCCAATGGAAAGCGGCTGCTGAATTGACCAAAGGTGCTGTGGATCATTCCAGGAGTCGTGAAATCGTGCGAGGAAAGAAGGCAGTGGCACAAGGGCAAAATAATGCCTGCACGTACATCGAGAACGAGAATGGTGAGCCAGTGGATGGCTACAGACTCAGTGCCATTCGCCAGCTTGCGCGCGCAATCTGGGTGAAGTTTGCTGAAATGGGCCTGGCTCCCGCGACCTGGGGGAAGGCTAGCCTGACACTTGTCAATGAATACAAAGCAGAGATGCATCGTCAGTTCCCGGAGTTTCGCTTATGCGAGAATGATTGGAAGGTACAGCAGCTAGCGACGACAGACTATCCATCGTGGCACTCAAACTATTCTGGGGACGCGGAGAAGAAGATGGAATCCAAGAAGAAACGGCCATTGCTTCGGGCTCAAGACGACTCTGGTGACGATTCTTCAACCAAGAAACAAAAGGTGGAACTGGCAGCCAAGAAATCATCTACCGATAATCCTACATCAAACCCAGATTCCCACGTGAACCAACCAGCAGTCTCTAACAATGAGAGCACATGTCCGCTCAATATGGCTGCAGCTGTCGAGGGGGGTCAAACTGGATCTCTGCTCACACTGGGTCAGCCTGACGCCATGCCAGCAGGACAAGGTGAATCTTCGGGACCTTCTGCGCCTTCTTTCATGGTATGTCGCTCTTCTGTTAATTGGAGTCGTTATGTCCGCTGATTCCGCAATGTTGTTTGAGAAGGTAGAAAATCCTCTCCTGTAAGTAAATACTTTATGGATTATTTACATTAACTCACCGGCGTGTACAAGGGATGTGACGGCAGTGCCCAACACCATACAAGCCAATGCCCTGCAGCTGCCATCTCAAGACTCTATCGTCGATGCACTGGCAACTTCGTCAACTACTTCCCCACTCGCAGACGCTCCTGTTGAGCCTTCCAACTCTGACGTCTCCCAACTTACTGTCAACGGTTGTGAGTATATTCTGAGTGCTTTACACATGAGTTGCTGACTTTTATTCAGCCGAGCCAGGCAATTCGGTGGGACCTTTGTCCCTTCCAGCTACCGCAATCCCTCCATCGCAGACCACTCTTAAAGGGAAGAAGCCGAAGGCTGTCATGAAAGTAACATCTGCCATTACGGCGAGGTAAGCATTATGAATTTGCGGTCACAGTCAGCTAACTGATCAAACATTTCATATTAGGAACCTGTGTGCGCAGGATTGGACGGCGAAGAACCCAGGAGGCTTAGCCACTGACTTCAAGATATATTATGATCACCTCCCAAAGGAAGAGTTGAAAGTATGATCACTTCTGTACCAGTGCACCGGCATATACTAACATCACGATCCCTATCCACCAGTTGTGGAAGGAGAAGGAAAAGACCGCGGTGAGCATTTCCTTCCAAAGTGATATTATTCATTTACTAATGTTCTACAGAGAATTGCAACTCCCTCGGACGAAAAGGCCATAGCGGCTTGACAAGGTCTGGGGTGGCTAGGGCGCAGAGACAGGTATTAATGTATATTGATGTGGCCCCACAATACTCGTTTGTTCATCAAGGGCGCTGTAGTACAATCATGTTTTATATATTACGCTAGAATCAGTGTTAATAGATCGCTCTTGATGATGCAATATAACACTAGATAATTTGTGTATAAAATATCTAGGCAGAAAGAGACACCATGATGAATCCGATGAGAATAGACCTGACGCTTGGTATCCCGATTACAAATCTAGCAAATGAGTCATTTTTCTGTTTCCATAGAGACAGATCTACACCATCAAAGTAAATTGATTTGCCTTGTTGCAATCAGCTCCAATTTTGACTGGGGTTCATCTGCTACAATAACACAACCATGTTGATTATTACATCACTTTGTGAGCTGCATAAGGCGCAAGAACCAATCTGAGTCAATGAGATCCGACACAAAATAATCCTCGGGGTGCTCATGTGTTGGAACAACATAGGCCCCGCGAATGACAGACCGCACAGAGATAAACTCTGCTTGGGATCGAGCTTTTGCCCGCACATGGTGTAGACCCAACTCCCAATCCTTATTTCGCCAAGGGCCTGCATATGCATCGAAAGGTTGAATCAATGCAACAGGGTAGGTTGTTGAATTAACTTGGCATGTAAGGAGAAACAGCAGGCATGCAAAGATAGGTCCGCTGATGGTTTGAATGAGGACGCAATCATACCGTGGCCGCTTGTAAAAGCAAGGATTACAGCGGAGAAGATCTGTAGTCATCCGCCAATCCTCTGTAGACTCATAGTCAACAGAGAGCATGCGGTACTCAGTGATCTGGTCCACAACAAGCATGTGTGAGATGGCTGTTGGAGCAAGAATAACATAGCAAAAACTCACAACATCACTGGCTTGAAATTGAATTCCCTGCGAGCTTGGAAGATCTATGCCTTCAGCTGGAAGAGCTATATTCAAATAGGTTGTGAGACGCTTGCGAAAACTGATGAACGCAGAGTCTGGTGGACTTGCATGAGCAATTTCCACAGTCTCAAATGTTTTTTCGCTCTGGTATGATCCGAGGAGAACATGACCAGCACAAAAATGTCTTGATCGACATTTTTTCGTATCAATATTTGGCTCATGGTCATCCTCCGCATCAATGTCTACCTCATCAAGATCTGTGATACGCTGACGAATATACTTGACCGTCAGGTGATGATGATTATTGCTGAGGATCTTTATTGAAACAATACAATGAGTATACGTTAGGAGAGCAGCAGGACAAACACACTTGCTTGCCAACATTCTGTTTGTTTGTATGTCAAAGATAAGTGTCCCTGAGAGGACCATGGCATTTCTCGTTGGGCTTTGTACTATAATGGCGAGTTGGACCCTTCGCCAGAACATCTTCGAAGGCATGCTTGTGCCAATGCATTTTGGGATAGTCAATGGACATGCCCGTTTGCTTAGAATACTCCTAAGGACTTGTCAGGAATGAGCCAATACTTGGTTACAGGTACCTACTTCCATGAATAATGAGAACCGCAATAGTTCTTCTTGGCCCTCTGCGATTGTGTCCTCAGTCTGTACCTTCAAACCGATGTACATACTGAGTACAGCCTTGCTTCGTATGCACTTCAACAGCAAGAAATCAGTTGAGTTGTCATCCAGGACATTGTGGCTCGCAAATATAATTCCCTGTGGGAGGAAGTCAATATACTGAAGATGGAAAGGGCAGCAATCTTGATACTTTGAGTATGTCCTCAAATTTCCGGCCGTCGGAGAATGCAACATTCAATACATTGCTGAAATGGTTCAAATTGGGCCATCGAGGTAGAAGATTCATTCTGAAATGGTGATGGTAAGCACCTTCAGATTCCACGACAGAATAAATCAACATACTGTGCTTCAACGATAGCTTCGGAGTCTCGGCCTCGCTCTTCGAGACGGATCTTTAGTGTCGGCCACAAGTGCCCACCATTGAGCCCGGTGTAATACTTCGAAAATGTTTTCTCAGTATTTACAGGATTTTTCCTGTAAATTTAGCTATTCTGTTTGGACCGTAGGAATTTGTTTAGAGAATTAGCGAACGCACCAAGTTAAGGGTAGTATGAGTATAGCAATGGCCTAAAATGTATTAGTCAGATCATTTCGGACTTAAAAGGAGATTAGGACCAGTTCCAAGGGAATGGATCAGGGAGCCGAATAACTAAGAAGCATGCGTATATGGGCGCATGGCGCGTCAAATCAGAACTATAAATTGAACAAGAACGCACTTCGCTCCTCAAACCCTTACTACCACCATTCCCCCCATATTCACAACACCTAGTCGTCCATTCTCCCTCAACCATCAACCATCATGAATACTTTT
>KN833013.1:9123-30537 GCA_000827315.1 Piloderma croceum F 1598 | reverse complement strand
AGCCAATTGCACAGCAATAGCCTTTTTAAGCCAAATTCCGCGCCGGCTGAGTTTGAAATTTTTGTTATCAAGTATTAACAAATTTTTGTAGTCTTCACAGCCACAGCACTACAAATATTTTTCCCACAGTTTCACATCGTCAAAGTCAGACTACCACCGAGCGCAGTCCGAGCATCTTCCGCCACGGAAAGTGAAAAGGACGATTCCCTATTTAGCAATAGGGACTCGTAATGTACTATGTAGACCGTCTGCTTGTCACACGCTTATTTACGGCATTCAAGGTACAATTATGTTTCACAGGACTCGTCAGGCGCCAGGCGCAACCTGACCGGCCGTCGTCCGAGTCTAATACAGATAGGTATGCTCAACTTGAACTAGCAAATGTGTTGGACGGCGAATGTAAATATATTACTGACATTCTAAAACAAAACAGACGACACTACACCGACGGAATACTGGGCGTCGTCGACTCCTGCAGAGGCTATCTGTGATCCTGTATATTCCATTGCCAACTGCAATGCTCTCACATTGGAGTGTGGACATAAACTGAGTGCCCAAATCGCTCGTCAGCAACAGATTGCTAAGAAAATGAGAAATGAATGCCCTGACCATTATTGCGCTGTATGACGACGGTCGGCCTATCGGACCTTGAAGATGAACGGACACCGTCAAAGTAAACCTTATCCTTTGTTATCAAAACATAGTCACAATCCTCGGCTGTACACCCCGACGCGGCAGCCACGGACTGGACGGTGCCATTCTCCTTGGCGGCATTCATCTGGGCAAAGGCTTCGCTTTCGGCTGTGCGTGGCGTTAGGTGAAAGTACAAACGTTTACTCGAACGAGCAAGGTGACTCACGGGCACTCATATTGCGCAATTTCTTATCTTTTGTCATTTGACTGGAGCACGAAGACATCTGTGGAAGACAAGCAGGGTCAGACCACGCGTACCAACGCAATACTTCCAGTGACCCACGCAGGCATCCTGATAAAATTTCTCAACACCAAGAGCAAATTTGTGCGCCTTCCAGTTGTTGGTTAGATAAAATCGTTTATAGCTGTCTTTGATTTTGCTGAGTTCTGTCTGTTCAATGCGTAAACTGGGAGGGCAACAATGTTCAGATTGCAGCGGTTCGCTGTAGAAGCAATAAGCTCACGATTCGTAACGGGCCTGAAGTCTGGCCCTGTCTTCCTGTTCCATATCCTCTTTCGCCTGCGCGAAACGCTCGACGGAGATGGAGAGTTTTTCTCTTCCTGCCGCTATCTTCGTTTTCGTGCCTACAAAGGGAATGGGGATGACCTTGGCCGCAGTTTTTACAAGGAAAAGTAATGCCAAGGGCTCTAATCCCGTGGCAACCATGATAAACGAGAACGGTACGGTCGGTGAACTTGAAGCCTTTATGCAAAATAGAAATAAATAAACTCAGGCAGTCAGGTGCAGGCAAGATGTTAAGAGCGTAAGGGACGGTCTGTCGAACAGACAGCCCACCGCCTATTTATACTAATCACGTTTCATGAGACGCCTTGATTCAAGCTGCCAGAGAACCGGAAAACAAAAGTGAACAAACAATAGGTAGGAGAACAAGAAAATACCAAGACAACAGCATGTTAGAATCAGAAGACGTAACCAAACTGTGGATTGGAATAGTGCGGTCGCAATGTGAACAGACTCTGAGCGTATATGTACAAGCTTGAACAAAGGGCTATTCGACGAATCGGGCAAGCAGGGAAAATAATAAAAATTTGAAATCAGAAGCCGAGCCAACCTCGAGACAATAACCGCAAAACAGGCTCGCTGCCAATAGTTCGATGCGCACACTAAACAAAAGTTATGTGAAGCACTGAGACGTGCAGCTTATCTAAGTGCACAGCTTAAGCGGGGATTCCGCGATCGCACTTAGAATGTGGGTCCTAGTTGGGGCAATTCCAAGTGAGGTAAGTAACTCCATCCGTTTGAGACACACCTGACAACAATCACCTCCCAGTCGTAAAGATCAGGAAATGGCATGGCATCGATCGAGATGTTGAGAATAATGGCTCCAAATCGAAAAGTTGAACAAGCAGGAACAATGGATCCTCGGTGGACCATCAATAAAGGTTCGTCACGGTCGATGCAACAAAAGCATATGGCCGAACAACGCACTGTGTATACCACATGTCCTTACAATGAAACAGCGCCAAGCGCTAGTTGTAACTTGTTGCATGACGGCGATGGCCAATCTTCTGTTCTGCATGAAAAATCGGGTTCCCCCTGCTTCAATTCGTGCAGATCTGAGTCCATATGCACTGAGTGGGACCATTTACTAAGCGTCAACAGGGATTGACTGATAGGCCTTACACCCACAAGGACCCATATCGCCAAAAATGAGGACTTGATCGCTAGGGACAAATAGTTACAAATACGGCGGATTCAACGCGTTTGTTCCCTTTCCGGGTACAAGAGGCGGGCCGCGCCCGAAGGGACGATTATCTTCTGAAGAAGTTCTGTAAAGCTAACAGGGGATTACGCGATCAACGGGCCCTTAGGCCTTAGAGACGACCTTCAGGTCAGACTCAATTTTGGGATCTGCTTCATAACCACACTGTGCTCGTTTATCAGGCTGACGCTATGTAGTGACTCACGAAGGAGTTACAAAAGTATATGATTTGTTGTCGATATCTACAAACAGCAACTGAATAGCCAGCTATGACCAGTAACTTGAAGTCGATTCAGTGCAATACCTTTCTTGTAAACTATTTGGATGACTTCTCCCCTCTCCTTTTCAAGGGTGCCCTGTTAAATGGCGTGTCCTGTAGCGCACATTAGAGTGTCACGCAAGTCCTTAGTCAACAACAACACAAGATGAATCATGATGGCCTCACCAAGGAAGTTCTGATGCGTCGAAGCCCTCGATGAGGCTCGACATAGACATGATCTTTCAAAAGGGTTGATAAAAGTCAGCATATCAAATTGAAAGGGATAGAAATTTCTCACATGTATTTTGCTGAACGAGAACGGCGGGCCTATCGGGAGAAGGATTATTGTCGCCACTGTAGTACACGTTGTCACCGCGGACGGCAATCAACTGTTTGACATCCTCGACCGCCAGACCCGCTTCCAGGATAGCAGCATGACACTTGGGATCGTTTCTGGCGGAGACCAGACGGTCTGCTACATCTGCATCGCCTTTGCGAAGGAAGGTGGGCGATGAGCAAACTGATAAAGATGAGATGAGCTCTGACTTACTTTGCTTCGCAGGTTTCGACTGCTTGTCCCTTTGCATCTTTGCATCATCAGACGCGGTCTTCACAGAGCAACCGGTCAGATTCTAATGACGTCCGACGACGAGAACACCAACCCTGGTCTTGTTCACAAGCTCCTGGACACCCTTCTCAAATTTTACAGCCCGCCAGTAGTTATTGGGGCTCAGATAGCAATCTGTCCAGGTAAGTTTTTTCGTGAGTTCCCGATGGTTATTTCTGAGCCTTAAGGACTGTCAGGCTGGAAGAATATGGAAGTTACGCGCGAAACAACGTACTCCGTCCATTGGGCGGCAAACGTCTCTTTCTCACCAGGAAACAGATACTCGTTGGCTAGAACCTCATCCATCATGACGTTCATCATAGCGATGGCTCGGTTTATGGTGTTATTGGTGGTCTTCGCGCCTACCATGGGCAGAGGTAAGATCTTGGAGAACGTGGTAAGAGCGGCGTGGATGGTAGAATCCTCGAGCCCGGACATGATGGATTCAAGGACGGAGAGGCTAGAAGAAGTAGTAAACAGGTTTTGACTTCGAAAGGACTACATCCTCACAAATTTAAATAAATTCTTGCTTACGAGAGGTAGTACCCAAAAAACGAAGAACAAGAGATGTCTCATGTCGTCAACAATCATCAGAAGACAAAAGCCACCATCTGAGCGACAAAGAGGAACAAAGCAGAACAAGAAGAACCCTCATCGCCTCAGCGTGTTAGCAAACCTGTCTCATAGAAATGGATAACAACCAGAACACTGCAAGGTTGCTGCAAGGTTTGGTTTTATTGTGACGCAAAAAGAAATGAGAACAAACCAGAAACAGTTAGCGGATGTCAATACAAGACGGCGCACAGTGACACAGATCATAGCATCATGAAGCTTGAACACGGCAAATCCTTAAACCAAGAAAAGATTGTGAAGGCTGATGTACCATCTGACCAGGCAGAAAATTTCCCCACTCTATAGTTTGTAATATCCAGATCGGGAACATCGTGTTATAGCGTGTCATTATTTATGTAACATAAAGTTGTGGAACCAAATTTCACGTAGGCATGGCACCACATTCTTGATAGGGCCATGTGGGTCCGTGTATGACAGCAACGTGGACAGAACAATAGTTGAAGGTAGAACCAAATCCAGATCTGGGACGTGTGAAGTTGTGGTTTGAACACACAGCATCACATTCCTTTGTTCTTCAACTCTCAAATTGCAACCTTAAGACCGCACCCATTTGTGCATCCGCAGACACTTCGATATGCCAGCCCCCGATACGACCAAAAAGAGCAAGAAAGAGAGAAGAGTGGAAGAGACAGCTCGACAAGACGCAGAGCTTGACGAGATAGCACGACGAGTGTTTGGCGATATTAAAATGCCTGATTTTCCGGGAGGTCTGGGAACAGGAGAATCTTGGTGGGTAGAACACTACCTTTGGCTGAAAGACTGTGGGTACCTCCTGCGATCTCGGTACGCACCGGACTGGGTACCGTCTTGGCCGGGCACGAATAAGGATTGGCAAGACTCTGAGGACGCGCGGTGTCTGAAGGTCTGTTCTTTTGTCTTGCTTGAGGGCTTTAACGCTCACGTTCGCAACATCTTAGAACTCCACCATTCTCGATGCAACCCGTATCAAAGACGGCACGTTTGTAACCCTTAAGCAAATACGTACTTCAAAACATCCGTACGAGGTGGACATCGCTCGCTTTCTCTCGTCCGAACCTCTCGCATCAGATCCGCAAAATCACTGTGTGCCAATCTACGATGTCCTTCAGGTTCCTGACGAGGATGACAGGGTTCTACTCGTCATGCCACTGCTACGCGAATACAGCAGCCCGCGTTTCGACACGTTTGGAGAAGCTGTGGACTTCTTCAAGCAGATTTTCGAGGTTTGATATCGTCTTAAATGTTTATTTCGCTGCTCTCATCTTCCAGTCTATCCAGGGGCTACGATTCATGCATAAACACCACGTGGCTCATCGGTAATTTCGTCCATCGCTTTGTTTTTGCACATGTTTTCAATCGGTTGCCGCTCTTCTAGGGACTGCATGGGGCTCAACATAATGCTGGACCCTTCGAAAATGTATCCGAACTCGTTCCACCCAATTGAACACAGTTTGAAGCGTGACTACAGTGGACGAGCACGTTATCTCACACGCACCCAATGCCCTCCTAAATACTACTTTATCGATTTCGGTATCTCTCGCCGCTATGATCCCATGGATGGGTCTCCGCTCGAAGATCCGATCTGGGGCGGCGACAAGACTGTGCCCGAGTTTCACAAATCGAGTGACGCCTGCAACCCGTTCCCTACTGATGTTTACTATCTGGGAAGCCTGATTAGGAAAGACTTTTTGCAAGTCAGTGATCTAATCGTTATTATTATTTAGATCCACTGAACTCACTATTGCAGGCAAGGGTTGGCTTTGAGTTCATGAATGGCCTTGTCAGCGAGATGGTCCAAGATGATCCGGCTAAGCGACCCACTGCTGACGAACTCGTTGTCCGCCTTGATGAGATCACGCAGAGTTTAAGTAGCTGGAAGCTCCGTGCTAGAGTCGTAAAAGCGGACGACATCTGGCCTTTAGGATTTTACCGCGGTGTCGGCCATTGGATCAGGCGGATGAATTATATAGCGAGTCGTACTCCAGCAGTACCTGTATGTCGGTAAACTTGAGTACAAACTATGGTTATGTAAAATCGTAGGCAAGATAACTCGTGTAAGCAGCTTCTCTTCCTGATTCGATGTCGACATTATATCAAAAGAAGTGTCAGGCGCGGTTACCAGAGATGATTTTGAGACTGCCTCCAGGCTCAAACCTCGCTACATGCCCGATTGGCAACCGTCCTGGTCTGATAGTGCACGGAGTATGGAGAATGGGGATGCTCGCGCGCTTCTAGTCGTGCGCACATCACGAATTTGTTGTTTCTGTTGCGCTAAATTTACTTTGAACCCAGCCAGCCAACCTCCAGAAAATACCATGGATCACGCAACCTTTCTATCTGGTATCTTGATGATGGAATCGTGCACATCGGTTAAGGGTATGTGGTATGTATGGAACTAGTCCTCAATATATGCGTGGGTCTCGTGAATACGTAACTTATTTACCGTTTGCCCCCGAAAACACCGATCTCGCCAAGCACCTGGCATCGGTGGAGTGTATGCAGCATCCAGATAGCTTTCTGCCAAATTGCTGATCACCGCGTTTGGTACGGCTACCGATATTTGCATAAGGACGCGAACCAACTAGACAAAAATTATATTGCTCACCTGGCACCAGCTCGACAGGTTGGTCGACTTTCGGTACATTCGAGACGCAATGACCTTTAACGGAGACACGTCTTTTAGAATGGCGAACTTGCTTCGCCGAAGCTCTATGCTTGTTTGCACTTGCTTTAAAGGCGTAGTGGTTGACGACTGGATCACTGTAATTGTTGACGACCAAGGGAGAGCCATCCTTGTTCTGCATGTTTATGATTTCTGTAAAGACTGTCTCTATAGCTCCGGCAAGGAACACGGGGTCGACCCCTGTTGCATCGGCTATAGGGTAGCCAAACCCAAACAGCTGGGAAATATGGGTCACTAACCGGCGCCTTTCATGTTTGCAACCAGTGCATGTGCTGAGTCGTCAGCTGTGCCTCCCTGTCCAGCCGCCAGATGCAGTTCGACTGATGCAGTTCGACTTTCGCGGAAGTGGACTAAGACAATTGTCAGGGGCGTATCATCCAGAGACTCACTATCGCCAGCGATTTCAGAAGATCGACATGATTCTCGACTTCCTTGATGAGGTTTCTGTGTTCTTTAGCCCATTGTTCCCAAAATTGTTTGCGCCCCGCCAATTGGCGCTGGCCTTCAACGACACTAGATCCAAGGGTTTCAGCATGCCCGTGTATAGTGCGATGCCGTTGTTTGGACTCTGGAGCCACTTACAGATCGATCAATTCGTGGATCTCCCGCATGCGCTGATGGGAAATGACACCGGCCTCCGCGCAGCCTGCTAGCTCACGTGTCGATCGCCGCATGTCCTCCAGAATTTCTTCCGTTCTGCTGTCTAGAGTAACACTGTGCAAAGCGGCGACAACAGAGGGCAAGGTTTGCTGGAGCATACTAAGAATTTGAGCTGTTCCTAAAATAGGGTTCATGGCGAATGTGCGATGAAAGGGATAATAAGTGGTCTGCAGTATAATATTAGGGGCAAGCTGTAGCGTTCGTAGTTGACAGGCGTACGAAAGGCGAGATCAACTCGCAGGGAAGGCTGAGCAAAGATCGGGTTGGGTCTAGAGAATGGGTAAAAGTCTGACGCGACTTTTTATCCGTTGGATTCAAGGCCCTGTTGCGAGGGGAAAACAAAAAACTTCATGTTGGATTACAAGGATGCTTTCGCAAAACTGAAAACCAGGTAACTTGGAGGATGTGGCCCGTGGGTGCTAAATTCCTGGCTCTGGTTTACCAGACCAGGTCCCAAGATCGATAATTCGACCCGTGACGTGCAAACTTTTCCCGGCCCGGGCACGTGATTGACCTTTGCGTCACACTGTGGCTATCAACAATGCTTTTCATCGTCTGGGTACACGCTTCGGAATAGAACATAAACTGATAACATGTGGTTGCAAGATCAATCAAACAATTAAAAATCCTTCAGAGATGCTAAGTGGGAAATGATAATAAAGTTGTCGAAAATTTATTGACTCCGGTTCACTAGGGATCCGCCGTGTGAAACTGTGGCGTGAGACATGCATGCTTGTTTCGAATATCAAGCCCGAATAATTGATCACAATCCTGATACGGTGACTTTGAAAGCGATTCACCCCTTAAGTTCCCCTATCATGAATATCAACATGATATCTACTGTACACAGTTCACTGCAGCAAATCCAGGAGGTCACCTCTAGTTGGGATGACGATTGTTTGGGAGACGCTGACACAGAAAATTTTGTAAGAGTCTGATGCGTCGACCTATCAAGTGTTCAATGCAACAAAGCCTGTGCACGGGATGAATTGACGCGTCGACTTCTAAATGAAAAGGTGGTAAAATTTACGCAATAACATTTACACAGCCAGAGCCAGGACTGCCCGGAGGGCCATCTATGAAGACTGTTAGAACAATAATTACACAGCTACTTGGCATGGCACGAACGGCGATAGCATGTGACAAAGGTTGGAAGAAGAACGAGGAAGAATGGCACAATTGCTATCACGGGACCTATCGAAGGGGTATGCACCGGAGCATTCCGTGAAATCAGGCCTCCCGTAGTGCTGGGTCTGAATCAGATTTGGGCCGGTATGATACAGGCCCACACAGCAGGTCTCTTGTCTGGTATGTAACATTAGTAGAATAGGTATTATACCGGTGCCGCAGGCCCGAAAATTTCCGGTATAATACCGTATAATACATGTATAATTGGTATAAAAGGCTATACAACTGGCCAGGGTAACTTGAAGGTGCTACGTCAATGTATTAAAGACACAAGAACAGGATATAAAGTGTTCTGGCAGCAGAACAGTACTAGGTAATAGTGATGAGAAGGGGTACAGCTAGGTATACTTAGTGGGAAGCTAAATAGGTATGAAGAGAGTATAGCTAGGCATTAGGTTTGAAGTAGAGAGGTGGTGGGAATATAATGATATGAAGAGGGGCTTGCATGGAGTGATGACGAGGCAGAATGATAAGTAATCAGAAAAACTCATCTAGTTATCCTTTACCAATCCAAATCTCCCTTCGACGCCCACTGTGCATCTGCTTCCGACCACCTTGTTGATGCTGCATTTGGTTGTGTGCCAGTGTTGGTCGCCCGGTTGGTTGCAGCTGAGGCTGCCAAAGCATCCTGGAATCGCGCGATCAACTTCGGATTAGCAAGATCAACGAGAGCCTCGATCGTGAGATGTTCAAGGTTGACACCTCGAACAAAGGTGATCGGGAGGCTCTCGTCGTCATTGCCCTCGTCAAATGTAGCACCGTACAGTTCTTCGGCACTTGCTGATGGTGGGAATTCGACATTGTCGGCAAGCACAGGATTCAGAAGATCCTGTAAAGTTGGAGTGGGTAGCACGATGGTGGATGGCTGCGACTGGGATTTTGGGATTGTGAGTCGTGCCTTATGCATGTAGTTGGGGTCGTTGAAACCATAGGTCCAGTATTGTTGCAACTGTGCCATACGAATGATGTTGGCGCCAGTGAGGCCGTTACATTTGGCAGTACTGAAAGCTGACATCTTGGATGGGGTGCGTTCATCGCAAATTTCAGAAGGAGAAACTGAGAAAAGCTTGATAACTACAATCTAAGGTGGTTGTCAGAGTCGAAGTCAACAGCATACAAAACTAAGGTGTACCGCGAGAATTCGGGCACCACTGTCATTTGCTAATGCTTGCCACCAATTCAGACGCCAATTCAGACGTTGAGTAAGATTGTTCGGAGGGTTTCTAAAAGGAGCTTTGCCATACATGTAGGCTGGAAAACACTTGATCAGTGTGTCGGCCTTGGAAGATTTGCATCATCACATACCACGTAACTGCTGGATTAGCAACTGACCATCCTCTTTCGTCCCTTTTTGCATTCGAAGTTGTTCGTTCTGCAGAATTTCGCAGGCAGATTGAATCAAATGCTTCATGAGATCGTTGACAGTCTGTTTGCTGAATTGGTCAGGTGTGGGTGGTAGGTTTAATCTGAGAGCTTGATCTTGGTAGTAGACTGCACGGAGGTCAGTGATGACAAAGTGAACTCGACTCATAGATGCTTACTTGGGTCTAGTAAGTATGTGAGAATGAACATGCCCGGTGTGCAGTCATTTATGAAGTTATTGAATCATCGATTGAATACATTGAATGTTGCTGTATGATATCCATAGATGGGGCTATCTGAATGTCAAAATTTCAGTATCTGACTCAATGGCCTCATGATAACAAATGTTGAATGAGACTCACCCCTGTCTGAAAACATTGTCAAAAAATTCACCGCAATCCCAATGTAAACGTGAAATACATCAGAACACATTGTATTCTGTCCTTCGAGAGTCTCTAAGCCACGCGCGATGGGGGTGAGAAGTTGATTCACGTTATGGAGATCCAATTGAAATTTGAGACAGTCTGGTCCTGCCTCAAGGTATTTGTGGATAGATTTTGTCTGCTTACATTCAGCAATGTGTTCCCTTCGCAGAAATGAAGAAAGCTCACTGCAGCCGTATCAAATTTGATAGTCCCTGAAGCCAGGCAGCGTTGAATCGGGTGGAGGCAGTGAGAGATACTGCGAGCATGAATTGAGAACGACGAGAAGTGTGTTGCCCCAGCAACCTGGATGCCACGCTGATCTTTTTCTTTCTTGAGCTCTTCCTTCAGATGGTGTGTCGCATAATTGCTGTGTGAAAAGTAAGTGGTGATGGCCGAGACAATGGTCATCACCTTTAGGCAGTCAGAACATGTCAGCTGGCAATAAATGTTAATAATTTACTTGAGTGAATGCAGCAATTTTTGGAAATTTTTTGGAACCTATCATAATGTCCTTCATCATCAGGTTGAGCTGATGACACGGGTCAGGACAGTTGAGAATCCAGGGCCATCGTTTGCAGATCATTGCGCGACATCTCTTCACATTGCCTGTGGTATCGGAGACTACGATCGAGATCCGCTTTGCCACAAATCGTATGATGACCTGTCAATATTTGAGTGTGGAGGCTGTTGCCAGTACATAGTGAAACGAACCTGTATGATTCCACCAAACAGGGTGTCCACATCAGTTGATTTACCGGTGAGTTGAAGCCCTTCAACAAGATAAGACTGTCGTGGCCACGGTGTTGTAATATGCACCGTGTACACCTCGTCGCGTCCTTTACTTGACCATCCATCGTACGAAAGTGTGTTGTGATCATATTTAGCCAAGTGATCTTCTACCTTCTTTGCTACATTTTTCGCTTCAGCTGCGATGTGTTTGATGAAAAAGGCCGAGCGGTCAGGGCAGGCATACGACGGTAGCCTTCAAGCATTCAAGAATGAGCCAGTCTGCACAAATTTGATAGAAACAAAGCTTACAAGCAAGCGAGAAATTCAATAAAAAAACGATTATCTAGGACCGAAAATGCAATTGAGCAGCAGATGATAAATCAGAGGAGAAAGTAGTCAATCTGAGCTTGACGGTGAGATGAGATCTTCGATGTGACAGCCCAATGTGCATTCAGAGTGTGTTGCGAGTTCTTTTCAGCTGTTGGAATGGTCTTCGAAGACCCCAAAGTGGACGGTTGGACAACAGGTTGAAACGATGGGACAGTGTCAGTCTTCATGTTGTCGTCATCCTCCATATAAGCCTTCTGCTTGTGAGCTCGGACTTTTGGCACTGTACCCTGGCCTGAAGCGACAGCCTCACCAGAACTCTTCAATAACTCGGTCTCTACCTCCTTTGCTAAAATTGGCCAGTCCCGTTTCAGGACCTGGTAAGCAATAAGAATGTTGTTAGTCTGATAGAAATGGATTTAAATCAATGCTTACATCGCACTGATCAGCATGGTCAAGCGCACAACTACGTGAATTATTGGCATGAAACTTGTCACAGGTGATGCACCAATAATGAGTTGTGGCATTGCCTGCTTTGGTAGTAGCTGGCCGTTCGATGGCAAGTCGGAGACATGTCTGGTCCAAGTTCTTGCCACCCGGTTTATCTTCTCGAGGAGATATGTTGCCATTGTTGCGACGTCGTTCGTGTTCGGCTTCATGATCAGTAGCAGCGGCTTGAAGCAGTTGAGTTGATAGAATCTCTTGGGATGGGCTCGTATCAACTACTGTGATATTATCCTCGTCAGGGTCTGACACAGATTGTGATGCATCACAACTGGGCATCTACTCAAGCACAGTCATACATAACATATCGAAAATGAGCCACAAACATGGACATACCATGGGAACATCCGCTGTATTGCCCCCTAGACGTAAAGCCTCCTCGTACACGTTCAATTCATTCCAGTACTGCTTCCATGATACTGCTTCCTTTCCGGAGCAATCGGAGCCAAAGACAGTGTTCATTACATTTTCAATGTCAGGGATTCTGAAATTTTCATCAGAGAGAAAACGAGACGACGCGCTGGAAAGCATATCGTAGTGCTGTGCGGAAACCATATGGCGAGAGGACGTTGTGAGGAGGTATCAGAAAATAAAAGATCTTCTGTTTGATTATGTGAGCCTACCAAATGAGTGCACTGCGCACTGTGATTGGTCACAGAGCATATAAATATGGGAAAACATAGATAATAGTAGAAGCTATTTGACAAATTTGAGAGGAATTTTACCAATTATACAAGTATTTATACCCCCCTCATCGTATGATACGGTATTAGACGGTATAATATGCCCTTGTATAATATGACTGCCATTCAGACCCAGCATTAGCCTCCCGGGTGGTTGTGAGAATGTGGCTGTGCTGACGTGCGCAGCAAGGCAGCTTCACAGCAACTGATATCAGTAGATCTTGTCTGCTACGCTCATTAATTACTGCGAGTACAACACCTCAAAAAATATCTAGTAATACCTATAAACACACTCAGAAATGCCAGCCTCTAAAGATCCTGTCACAACTCCTGTCACATTCTCCTTTAATAATGAAGTTCAGCTGACTTCTGTAATTGATCCAGAAACCAAGCAGCATTTGGTGACTTGTGATTTATGCAGCCAAGTCATCAAACTTGGTATCAGAGGGTCTATTCATCCTATTTCTCAGCATATGGATAGTGTGAGTTGTAAAAGGAGGGTATTCAAAGAGTTCAATGCCATATATCATCTAATTAGTGAGCATTCCTCTGGAAGTACCCCTCCATCAATTCCAGGGCAGTTACTGGTTCAGATTTTCATCACTAAAGAGGAAGAAAAGGCTCTGGGTATTTCAGAACATGACACAATTGACTGGAGGAGGCAGAACAATATTCCAGATAGTGATGGGATTGAACTGGGGCAGACAAGAAAAAGATCTGACACAGTTTCAACAGCTCATTCTGATAGTCATGACCAAAAAAGGAACAGGTTGCAGGAGATACAAAAGTAGATATTATTACAGAAGTTCATGTACCAGAATATACAAAAATTCACTGTATTTATGCAATGTAAACTACTATGATTTGCGCGCGTCAGCACAGCCACATTCTCACGACCACCTGGGAGGCCTGATTTCACGGAATGCTCCGGTGCATACCCTTTGTATTGACTCATTATCGTCCTTCAACAATGTCTTGCACAGCTAACTGCGCAAAGCTATCTGGCTTCGAGGTCTTTTGGAGAGATAATCAAAAGTGGCTCCAGGAACACGGTTTTATGCTGCGACCACGTTACATGCCTGACTGGAAGGCATTGGCTGACAAGCCGTATTTCATGTGTGAAGACAGCAGTATTCTGATTGTTTGTTCAATTTTTTTTGGCTATACTCATCTCTCGTAGCTGCTAGCTGGCTTCAACCTTGGATGCAACACGTATTTCCAATGGTGCATATGTTGCATTGAAATCTATTAAGCCATCTGTCCATCCGTATGAGGTTGAAATAGGCACCTATGTATCATCTGAGTCTCTCGCTTCCAATCCCAACAACCACTGCATGCTGATATACGAAGTGCTAGATGTGCTAGATGTGGACGACAGGGTCATCCTAGTAATGCCGCTTCTGTGAAAATATGATCAGCTGCCTCTGCAAACTTTCGGCAAGAGTGTAGACTTTTTCCCACAAATATTTGAGGTACGTGGTCTCATCTTTAGTCTTCTGTTGACTCCTCTCACTCCATGATCTCAAGGGATTACAATTCATGCACAATCATACCATTTCATATGTCGCACACCGGTCTGTGACCAGCCTTTGAGCAGCTGCATCGTACTCGAATTTGTTTTGTAACGACTGCATAAGTCTAAACATCATGATGGATGGATCAATGTATCCAGATAGTTGGCATCCATGCAGCGATTGGATGAAGCATGATTACAGCGACAAAGCAAAATCCTACACACGGACTCAGCGATCCCCAAAGTATTATCTCATCGACTTTGGTATCTCTCGTTGTTACAGCCCAGATGACACCTCTCCTTCTGATTATCCTTTTTTCGGGGGAGATGGTGTGAATTCAATTTACTGTTCTATAACAGTCAATCACAGGCTAACTGGTCCAGGAAGAATGGTCAAGCTTTGCCTGCTGTTTGTGGGGAAATCAACAAACAAAAGTGCAATTGATATTCCAAATTCTCCGAACTACTACTACTGATACTATGAGATTGAAGCTACTAACGATATAGCACTTCAATAAACAAAAAACAAATAGACTTGTGTATACTGACACAAGGCTACAACTGTGGCTGATAAACGTGGACTTGACTTGACTTGATAGAATCCTACTGCGGATTCTTAATGACTGTTGACGTAGGGGCAAATCTTACTAGTGACTACTGACTAGTAAATTCTGACTTAAGACTTGTGAATCAAACTAGATGCTGACTAGTGGCTAAACTGATTGATTGATTGATTCTGGCTGGATATGCCTTCCTTATATACATTTCATGAATCAAATTTCTCGCGAGTCCAAATGACAAAAGTAGAACTGTCCAAAAATAAACTACCAAAGTACTGGTTCTTAAACTGCTTGTGCGAGACATTCTGCACATATGGAGTAACAAAATAAAATGCACAGTCACTTGTGCCTGAAGTTACTAAGCATTTACCCCTGGTTCCTGAAAATCATTCTATTATTATCCATTTGGGGCCTTGGCGACTGTGCGCACAGTCATGCACAGCATTGCACAGTCAATGCACAGTTAATGCACAGCGCGTATGACATCACGTGCCTGATTTCAAGTACCATGTGATCCGATCACAGATCTGTGTCACTGAATTTCAGAAAATACATCACAAGTAATATTCCTGAGCCAGTAGGTGACGAACATAATGGATAGGAGAATGTTCAATGACTAGTAAAAGCGCAACGTCCAAACAAAATAATATGACTACGACAGATGATAGGTAGGGAAATGGCATAGAGGATGTGCTGTAGAAAGCGCGCAATATGTGCGTCCGTTCCTTATCATCCCGACCCAATTTCTCTTGCCTTCAGAAGGCTTGCCACCTCCTCCCTGATATCATCCTTGCTACTCGTAAACCAATCAAACTTCTTCTCCTTCTTCTCTTCCTCTCTCCTATATTCCCAGAGATGACGAGGGGGCCTTGCAAGATTAGGATACCCCAACACCATTTCCTGATTAAAGGTATTAGGCTGGATGGTGAGGTATCAACCCGTTTCAGTAGTATGATAGTCTGGAATGGCGACGATGGTGCTGACAGGATCTTCTGCATGAGGGATGGTTTCACGACTGAAGACATGAGGGTTGGTATGGTAGAAAGTATAGCCACCTTGACGAAGGAAGGCGAGTCCAAGGATGCAGTGATAGACGTGGAACTCCAACGTGCAAGTGTAAGCACAAACAGATACATCCTCAAGACACAGTGGGGTCCCTGTGATCAGCCTGGACATGCCTGAAGGGTTATCCTTTCCAGCAGTTCCAGTCCAAGTGACGAACCAAGCACCCGGCTCAGTAGGGTCCAGCATGAAGTAGGGGCTGACAGTGCGAACAACATAGTAGTCTTTGGCATGGAAACCGCCATTTCTTCCCTTTGCATTCATCTGCAAAAAGTCATCCCAGACCTTGGCGACTCCTTCTGAAGCGTAAAACATTGACATGGGGTTAATCGAATCGGTAGGGCTGCCTGAAAGTACTGTCGGAAGCGCAGACTCAAGATGGGATGGGGTGAGGTCGGTATAAGTTGGTTCAGTGGGGAGTGGAGTCTGGGGGCGCTGAAAGAGGAATCGTGAATCGTCTACATCATTGGCAGAATCAAGAGTAGAAGGCGGCAAAAGGTACAAGTCAAAAGTATTCATGATGGTTGATGGTTGAGGGAGAATGGACGACTAGGTGTTGTGAATATGGGGGGGAATGGTGGTAGTAAGGGTTTGAGGAGCGAAGTGAGTTCTTGTTCAATTTATAGTTCTGATTTGATGCGCCATGCGCCCATATACACATGCTTCTTAGTTATTCGGCTCCCTGATCCATTCCCTTGGAACTGGTCCTAATCTCCTTTTAAGTCCGAAATGATCTGACTAGTACATTTTAGGCCATTGCTATACTCATACTACCCTTAACTTGGTGCGTTCACTAATTCTCTAAACAAATTCCTACGGTCCAAACAGAATAGCTAAATTTACAGGAAAAATCTTGTAAATAATGTTTTCTCAGTATTACAACGGATCTGTACCAGAGTTTTGCAAGTCAACCAATAAGTGTAACCCTTGTCCTACAGATGTCTACTGTTTAGGCAATATGATCTGACAGGATTTCGGCTTCGAACTCATGGATGTCCTTGTTGCCGATATGGTCCAGGATGAGCTAAACATCCCATCATGGACCAAGTTGCGGAACATTTCAGTCGTGTTTGTAAGAATCTGACGAACAGCAAGTTTTGCCTGATCGCAATGAAGGGGCATTCAAAGCCTTATATCGTAGTGTCTCATCTTGGTCACCATGCACAAGCAATACACCATCAGCGGCCTGTCTGCTGTTCCTGCTCGGTAATTGCTGTCGTTATATTACTACTCGTTGATACCACTGGTTGCCTGTTATCTCCTTGCTCTATACAAAAAACACTCATTGGGGCAAACAATGGGTAGCAAGCAGGTGAGGTGCAATGGCCACACGTGCCAACCAAGATCAGAAACTTTCAATGTGATTAAAATGCCATCAATTGTTTAGACTTAAATTTTAACATATAACTTGCGTTCGATACTAAAATCTTGAAAGGTTTTCCAGTCTCTTCTCGTTAAACCTCTCAATTACATAGTGGACTTCGTACTGGAAGCTCCTGTAAGTCTTACTATGTATATATACTTGTTACCCGCTTTCTGTAGTCTTGCAGTTTGTGTCCTGTTGTTTGAACGTAGAGCTTATCAGTTCATAGCACATCTGGCGTAGAAATCCGAGAGGTGGGTCAGTCCATCGGAAGATTAGTGCTGTACGAGCAAATTATCGAAGGCCAGTAAACTCCAATTAAACACGCAATGCACACAAGGGCTCCAGACACACTTCAAGGTGAATATGTTTAAAATTAATACACAAATGCAACACTTGGCCATACAAAAATTAGACAGATCTCAGATTGTTAACTTTGCCCTGCTGCAATCCCAAGCAACCCGACGCACCGGGTGGAACTTACACTAATAGGAATACTATTGTTGCACCTGACAAGAACCAACACAGGTTTGATGCTCACAATTATAATAGCACATTGGTTTGTGGGTCCCCTTCTGTTGTGGAACAAAACCGGTCTGATACTTATGGCACTAACAGCCTTGTGTCGGAAGCTGACTAAATTAAATAAGTCAGACTTGCATAACAGATTGTCTCTTTGTGGTTGAATCATGAAAGGAACAGGAATAATTCTCAGTTAGGTTTTCTATTGTGCGGCGCGGTGTGAGATGGATTATGTAAACGCAATCGGACCGGTCAGCAACATGGACCCACATGTCCCATTTGCGGAACTCCGATCGACCGCTCCTAACAAATGTCAACACCTGCAAAAGGACGAAGTATAATCCCGGTAGCGGCCTATTTTATATCGCTATGACTTTTTGCCAGTGGCACATAGATTTCATCGGTTTAAATTTGGGCAAACACCATTTGATCAGAAAGGAATAGTCATATTGCAGATAAAGTTCAACCTGAACAGGATTTTGCACCAGCGGGTGCCTTCAAAAGGCTTCAAGTTCGTGGTACCCACAGAAGCCCGTTGTCTGTCTGACGTATTGGGATCCCTCAAGCTGTTTCACCTTCATTGTCTTTCATTGCTCTGACTCGAAAATATAATATAATTGTTTGGTCTGAAGGGGGGAAGTTGGGTGTAAATCCTTTATTCGCCTCAAATTAATGAACAGATTGATGATGGAATCGTGCAGTCGATTAAGGGTATGTGGTATGTATGGAACTCGTCTTCAATGTATGCGTAGGTCTCGTGAATACGTAACTTATTTACCGCTTGTCCTCGTAAACACTAATCCCGCCAAGCACCTGGCATCGGTGGAGCGTACGCAGCATCCAGATAGCATTCTGCCAAATTGCTGATCACCACGTTTGGCACAGCTAGCGATACTTGCATAAGGACGCGAACCAACCAGACAAAAGTTATATTGCTCACCTGGAACTGGTTTAGAAGGCTGGTCGACTTTCGGTACATTCGAGATACAATGACCTTTGACGGAACTATGTCCTTTCGAACGGCGAGCTTGCTTTGCCGAAGCTCTGTGCTTGGTCCCACTTGCTTTAGAGGTGTAGTGGTTGACGGTGACTGGTCCACTATAATTGTTGACGACCAAGGGAGAGCCATCCTGGTTCTGCATAGTCGTAAATTCTGTAAAGACAGTCTTGATAGCTCCAGCCAGTAATACAGCGTCGACCCCTGCTGCCTCGGCTATGGAGACACGGGGTATCAGCCAAAGTTTCTAAACCAGTTGTAAAATATAGGTCGCTTACCGGCACCTTTGAATTTCATGTTTGCAACCAGTGCATGTGCTGAATCATCAGGTGTGCCTCCTTGCCCCGCCGACAGACGCAGTTGGACTTCAGCTGAAGTGGACTAAGCAGATTGTCAGGGGCGTTTCTTCCAGACTTTGAATGACTCACTATCGCCAGCGATTTCAGACGATCAACATGCTCCTCGACTTTGTTGATGAGCTTTCTGTGGTCTTTAGCCCATTTCTCCCAGAATCGTTTGCGCCCTGCCAGTTGGCGCTGACCTTCAACGACACTAGATCCAAGGGTTTCAGCAAGTCCGTGTATGGTGCGATGGCCACTTACAGATCGATCAATTGGTGGATCTCCCGCATGCGCTCATGGGAAATGACACCGGCCTCCGCGCAACCTGCTAGCTCCCGCGCCGACCGCCGCATGTCCTCAACAATTTCTTCCATTCTGCCGTCTGGAGTGACACTGTGCAAAGCGGCGACGACACAGGGTAAGGTTTGTTGGAGCATACTAAGAATCTGAGCAGTTCCTGAAATAGGGTCCATGGCGAATGTACGACAAGCAAGGATCAAAGTGGTCTGCAGGATAATTTGTGGGGGAAGGTATAGTGTAGCGTGCGTAGTAAAGCGTACGAAAAGCGAGGTCAACTCGCACCAAAACACAGGGAGGGCTGAGCAGAGATCGGGTCTGTGTGGAAAATAGATAAAAGTCTGATGCGGCCTTTTATCCGTTGGATTCCAGGTCCTGTTACGAGGGGCAAACAAAAAACCTCGTTGGATTACAAGGCTGCCTTCCCAAGGTTAAAAACAAGGAACTTGAAGAAATCCCATAGCACCAAATGAGGACCATTAGAACAATAAATATGCTGCTACTAGCCTGAGGCACGGCACAAACGGCCCCAGCTTCGGACAAAGGTTGCCTTGGAAGAAAAACCTTGAAACGAGGGAAGTTCGGGTCAACATGTCAATAACGGCACAGCCGGTACGCTTACGGGTTAAACCAATGCATATTGTTATTGCGGATATGGTATAGACGCGTGGGGTTGTGGTGACAACACCTTCACTCTTACTTCCATTTTCACCTACTTAGCTATTTTCACTGACCTGAGTATAAAATGGGTTGTTTGGATTAGCGAACCAAAGCCAACAGCTTTTCAAAACTATTCAACATACCTGGGCATTATTAAAATTAGGAAGCAGGTGCTTATGAATCAAATACGCTATTACGCTATTGATATTTATTATTGGGAACCACCCAGTCCAATGTGATCTCAATTTCACGGAGCTGGACCGGAACCACGTTTGGAAGTCCGCGGCAATGGGTCCGCAAATATTTCCATTTACGGAGGTTTGTGGGAAGCAGAACTCTACCTTGCTAAAAACGTTCCGCGTCTCAAGGCCTCATCCTCAATGTCCGGCACATTTGACCACGCAAAGTTATCTGACTTCGAGGAATTTTGGAGAGATCACCAAAAGTGGCTCCAGGAACGTGGTTATATGCTTCGGCCACGCTACATGCCTGACTGGAAGGCATCCTGGCTGACAGGCGCGAAGAAGCCATATTGGATGTGTGAGGACGGCGACATTCCGATGGTTTGTTCTTCTTCTTCTTCTTTCTTTCTTTAGTTTTTTGGTTATACTCATCTCTCATAACTTCTACCAGCTGGCTTCAACTTTGATGGACGCGACGCGTATTTCCGATGGTGCATACGTCGCACTGAAATCCATTAAGCCATCTGTCCATCCGTACGAGGTTGAGATAGGCACCTACTTATCGTCTGAGCCTCTCGCTTCGGATCCCAAAAACCATTGCGTCCCGATATATGAGGTGCTAGATGTGCCAGATGTGGACGACAGGGTCATCCTAGTCATGCCGCTTCTGCGAAAATATAATCACCCGCCTCTGCAAACTTTCGGCGAGAGCGTAGACTTTTTTCAGCAGGTTTTTGAGGTACGTAGTTATATTTGTGTCTCGCACTTGACTCCTCACCCTGATTTCAAGGGATTGCAATTCATGCACAATCATCACGTCGCACACCGGTCTGTGATTAGTCTGTTGAGCAGCTGCATCGTACTCAATATCAGGCTAATTTGTCTCGTAGCGACTGCATGAGTCTGAACATTATGATGGATGGGTCAATGTATCCGGACGGTTGGCATCCATGTAGCGATTGGATTAAGCGGGACTACAGCGACGACGTAAAGCCCTATACGAGGACTCAGCGACCCCCGAAGTATTATCTCATCGATTTTGGTATATCTCGTCGTCACAGCCCAGGTGACACCTCTCCATCTAATTATCCCATCCTCGGGGGAGACAAATCTGTACCAGAGTTTCGCAAGTCAGCCGATAAGTGTAACCCTTATCCTACGGATGTCTACTATTTGGGCAATATGATTCGACAGGATTTCATGCAAGTGAGTGTGTGATATTGCCCTCGTTAACTATCCGCTAAATGACCTTCCTATGCACAGGTGAAATTAGGCTTTGAATTCATGGATGTCCTTGTTGCGGATATGGTCCAGGACGAGCCAACTAAACGTCCCACAATGGACCAAGTCGTGGAACGTTTCAGTCGCGTTCGTAAGGATCTGACGAACAGCAAGCTTCGCGCACGGATACCTGATCGCGATGAAGGGGCATTCAAAGCCTTATATCGTGGTCTGTCTCAT
>KN833012.1:411997-423935 GCA_000827315.1 Piloderma croceum F 1598 | reverse complement strand
GCTAAGAACACAAATAAGTGTGACAAGCAGACAAAAGTGTGTTGGAGCACAGCCACCACAAATTCTGACTTGGGCATATTTTGTCCGCTTGGAACACTTATTTGTGTTCTTAGCATGCCTTAACTGAAAGCTAAGTGTGATAAAGTACATTTAAGTTTAAATTCAGTAGGTCACCTTCTGAAAAACACTTTTTTTAAGACTAAATTACTTAAAGTTTACTTAGCCCCACTTAGGCAGAAATTTCAAGTATGGTAAGTCGTGCTAAGTCAGCCAGGATTTTTCCTGATGTGGCACTGTCTTCAGAGGTGTGGAGTCGCTTGGGAAGATGGCTTACTCGGCTGCTCAAGGTGTGAGTTGGCCCAGGGTACATTGCCGATCATGCATGCTCTAGGTCGTCGAGTAGGAGTGAGTTGAGTGATTTGTTTTTCTCGAATAGTGCTCCTGCTGCTAGTGGTAGCGGCCATACATGACGGGAATCACTCACATCTATCACCTATAGCACTACATCCTCCCCTCAGGCAGCCTGGAACATGTGGTCCCCATCCAAGCCTGCCTTCACATTGGCTCCTCACAGCACTTCTTCGTCAAAAACGGATGCAGGGTCCCACATCAAGATCCTACACCTCGCATTATTCCTCACCTCGCCAACATCACCACCAACCATCATTTCCGAATTCACAGCATTGGGATGCCAGCCAATCCTTAGTACTTACCATTGTGTTCGCGGGTGATGCAAATTAGTTGATCATCTCGACTGGGGATGGGTCATCGGAGTATTCCACATCAGATCTGTTCCGTCGGTATTGAGGGGCACGCGTGTGGGCAGTTCGGGGGAGTTGGATGCTGGACGCGTGGTTGTGGAGCCATTGCATGTGTATATATAACCTCCGATGAGGTCATATGTCTGCTATTGTGCAGGGTATCAGTGTGTCAGAAGATGGGCGGTGGACAGCTGTAGGATGAAGAAACAGACTGTTCATATATTCGTGGTTAATCCATAAGGTGGTATCATAATGTTGAGAATTTGAGGACAGTTCTCGAGAGTTAGCATCAGTGTCAAGTAGGTGTTTCTTTGCTTCTTACGAGCCCATATGATCACTCATTCTAACCACCATCACCACACCACCAGAACCCGAAATATATTATCTCGACGACCACGCGCGAATTTATTCAGCTTTGCTTTTCCATCCCACCAGGGCCATCGCAATCAATCAATGATCCCGGTACTAATGTTTGAATTTTATCAACATCTCCAACACGCAACCCTTGGCTTGGCCCATTGAGCCCCATATTGTCACCAGTCAGAATAGGAACCAACACCCAGGGCAAGGGGGAGAAGCGTCAAATCGGTGTTATTCCTCAGAAGGAAAGGCCTGAATTGACACTCGAGTCGTCAATGCAGCTGTCACCGCTTCAGGCATACTCTGCCATTGTCAATGTGGATAGTGATCTTGCCTCTAACAATCTATTTATGCCGTTGGCAGATGTCCACAACCTCCTAGGCAAACGACCAACCCCACACACCCCACCTAGTCCCTCAACACTAGGTGAGAACCCGACTGGGACACCAAAGTGTAACAAGCAACACCAAATGGATATAGATCTCGATAACCTCATAGTAGAAAACCAGAGTCCCATTTCTGATCACTCCATTTCTGGCGATCGGGGTTGCAGCAGCGTTGGGCGCTTAAAGAGAATGACCTTAACAGGAAACGGTATTCGTGCTCCAACTTTTCGAGTTTTAGACGGACTGTGCGCGCCATTGCCTCCACCTTCTGTGACTTCCGGAAATCTGTTGTCTCTCTTCGCGAAAGATATGCTGATGACCTTGGCTGTAGTCTCCGCTGTGATAGTTTTTGGTTCTTCGTCTGTTCGGAATGGGTGTTCAATCGCTGATCAATTATCTTGTGTGTGGGCAGGTCTTCTTGGCCTTTCTTACGGGGAGCGTCGTGCGTGGCGGTTCTGGGGGAGTGTGGGTGGTGTCGTCGTGGAGTATTATTGGTCCGGTCTGCTTCCTGCTAGCCTGTTGGAGCTGGGTGCTGTTGTGGCTGTAGCTGAGGTCGGTTTTTCGTCTATTGGTGTCTTTTGGTTTGTTAGTGGTGTGTACTGGGTTCATGGTCGCGTGCTGGCGGACAACGTCCTGGCGCAACTTAGGAGAGGGGAGCCAGTGTCGTTACCTGCCCTTGCATGTTTGAACAGTCAACATCCGGATGAACATTAGCTGTTCAATTCAGATATATATTTTATTGCTAAATTATTTTTATCACTCATATCCAAGGCTGCCTTAGATGGCTATTGATATTCCTGTTCGAGTATAACATCTCAGAGCCTTGGCTAGGCACCTGGTCATCGCGGACATTTTTTGACACTTATTGCTTAGCCAGGCTCCTTGTGGCTAGCGACGACAATGATCATTCCCTCACATCGCTCACATCCTTTCCCAGGCTTCTATTGTCAATAGTAAGTCAATATGTGTCGGGTTTCGGTGCTACCCGAAAGGTTGCAGGGAGCAGGAGCGATCAAACAGAGCAACAACAACAACCCCCCCCGACTGCTGTAGAATCCTCAAACACCGAAAATAGCCTTACCGCGTCATCACAGGTAGTACCCGGCTCGGTGCATCGGATGTTCTCAAAGCATTAGTCTTGTGAAGATCAAATAGCACGGGCATGGAGAAGACTGAGATTGATCATGAGTAGTAGCAATGTTACATACTATTCCTTTCCCTTCCCCTTCAACTCTTCCACCCTTGGTTTCTTCTTTGAAGACCCTGCAGCCGAGGGCTGAGCTTTCCTCTTCTCGGGCACCGCAGGCGGGGAATTCGCAATCAGATTCTGGCTTGCGGACCATGCGTCGGCATTGGCAAACCCACCAAACCATTCTGTCGAAGCTGAATCCCGTGTCAACACGGGCAGCATCCGCCGCAGTAAAGGGATATTGTCTGGTCGGGGGTGATTCATGAAAATAGCCGTTTTCGAGCAATTGATCATCATTCGAATTACATTTTTGACTGTGTCGGTGAGGCTCCTATAGGCATCTAGGCCACGGATATCAATTTGGTAGCGAGGCGCCTCTTCATCATCCCGTTTGCCTCGCAAGTCACGACCAACCGGCATATTGGCGGTGGTGCCTTGATTCTCCGTTAGGCCGTAACAATGGACTGCAGCAATATATGGTAATCGGTGGTCATGTGAAAAAACAGAGTGTTTTTCGGCAGACTGGATTCCAACATAACGAGGATCCGCCGATTGACCCGTCTTGTCTTGGTCAAGATTCACTGATATGGATCGAGGAGAGACGCCACCTTGATCAGGAAAGTAGATAGGTGTCATGCGGTCGCTGAGCTCTTGATTGAGCTGGCATACGACGGCGGTTCCGCGTAGCCAATTTGCCCATGCATAGGTATCGCACATCGGGGAGGAGTCGTTCGCCTTGCCGTAATGTGAGAAATGGAAATAGGCGTTCTTGAACGCATCTTCAAAAGTGGTCGTTGCAGAATTTTGGGTCAGCTGCGCACGGTTAGCAGGTGTAGATTTGCGAAGGGCCCGCCACGATTCATCCGTGAGCAATGCTTGGTAGTAATCTGCGACTTTTACAGGTGTCTGGTATCTGAGTTGGCAAACCTTTGGTAGTCCATTGATTGCGCGATCCATTGCAGAAATGCTGAGTGCGCGACCGATCAGCTCACCAATAGCCCCTTGCGCTGCCAAGCCATTTTCGACAAATTGCCCCAACAGATCCCAAAAATCCATGTATGGTACGCGCTTCCCGTTCTCTGTAATGTCGGAGTGCATGATTTGAGCGGCTGCTTCTGCGATTAGAGGCTCAGGGGACGATCCAGTCACTATTACCTCCCGATCCTGATGAACCGAGTATAACATCCGCAGGTGATTACGGACTAGCTCTTCTTCATGTCTCCGGGCATCGGAAGTAGTGGGAGAGAGGTCAAGAAGAAGTCGAGATGATAGAACAGCAATTGATGTCGCGTCGAGCACAGCCCGCTGATTTGGGGGCCAAGTGCGGCCACAAAGCTTATCCCGAACATTGCGCATTAGGTCATGGACGATATTATTGCTATGCTGGTTTTTGCGAGACAAATAATTTGCATAAAACCTGCGAGACGGACACGTTATATTGATAAAACAGTTCCGTTGATCCAACTTACCAGGGTCGCCCAAATTTTGCCGTGAATTCTAATGAACCAACGGAGGATAATGTCGCTTGACCGGGAACAAGAGGCTTGGCGATAATATGAGCGTCAAACGGAAGTTCCGTGAATGGTGGTGGAAGATAGCGGTCCTCTTCTCTTTCGCGCAAAGACGGTGCCAGCTCTTTCGAGGGGGCAAGTTTGGACACGCTGCTCGCGGTTGAGAGGAATAAGGTGCACAATCCTTCATCCACGGCCTCGCTTAACACAGACTTCAAGCGTGAGTACAGGGTATAATTTGACCTAGCATCAGCTAGGCGTTGAGCGTAGAGGACATGGACCTCGTCCATCGAAATGAGGAGGGGGCACGAGGCGGTCGGCCAATCGGAACAATGCCGCTTCAAGCCGTCCTGGAACAGCTTGAAAGATTCCCAAGACTTTGTGGAAGGGCCCCTCCGAGCGTTCTCAACGACCTCTCCATAGATCTGATCTCGCTGCGACTGACCCCTAAAGAAATTATGGAACTTCGCTGCCATATCCACGAATGTCACCGTTTCATCCGCAGGACAGAACCGGTTGACTAGAGGAAGCGCCGTTTCAAACAAAGAGGAAAGGAATGTCCTGATGTAATCCTTGCACTGTTCTTCCTGTGATGTACTAGGCGCGGCAAGCAGGTAATCGCGGACTACCTTGTCGGTGGGGGGGTAAGCTGGAACAGATGTCATCGAGCTTGCTTTGAATATGTCGAAGTCATATCACGCACCAAAACCCTGGTCGAGATCTTCGCGTAAACATAGAGGGATGAGAATCCGCTCCTCGGCGATCCTGTCCACAGTTTTGGATTTCCCCGTTCCTGAAGACTGAGCCACGGGGACAATTTTTGCGTAATTATCCTCTATCGGTGTCCCATGAACTTCATCAACAGCAGCCAACAAGGCTTTATATGCATCCCCGAGATATTCCCGGTTCCAGGCTTCGATCACGGCTAGACGACAAAATCAATCAATAGGATATGGCCGAATCATTAGCGCGTACCATTATCTGAGGCGGAGCAAATGATGAGTGGGATATGAGCATCATATCGCAATAAAATGGCAAAAAATGAAGCATACGCTGTTCGACCAGCACACCCAAGGCTACATCCGGGATCATGATCTTTGGTTTCTGGAGATTCACTGTAATAACATTGAGTACGATCCGATCATCTGACAATCCGAACTGCACGTACGATAGGGAATCAAAACGCTCCAATCTTTCTCTCCCACACCGCTCCGCACTCCCGCCTTCCATTTTTCCAACATGTCGTTGTCCAGACTGTTTACGAAGGTTCTTGCGGACGACCTGTTCATATTCGTAATAACGCTATCTTTCAAATCGGTGGCCGCCAAACAGTCCGTGAGATAAAACAGAATGGACTCCAATAGAAGTGACCACTGAGAGTCGTCATCACCAATTTCATCAACACGAGCTGGCCACTTCTCAACAAGCGATATTTGATCCATCTCCTCGTTGAGTTCTCCAGATTGACGTTGACCTAGTCGCTCTTCGGGGTGAGAAGCGGGAGCAGGCACGAGAGATTGTTTGGAACCGGAAGCGAGCGGCTGGTTGACATCCATCCTGTCCATCGGTTGTAGCTACCAGAATTCTAGTGGCTCCTGAGTTTACTAATGAGTCGTCTTTTAAGTTGAGGCCGTGTGGCGGTTGAGTGTAGCAGAGGAGGCCAGGAGTGATCGACGACCGAAAAAGAAAGCCGACATGAAAAACTGTTCATGCATCACCCCCCGTTCCGCCAACCAAACAATGTCACGTGACATGTGGCAAAGTCATTTGTGATGGCGGACGGCTCAAAATGCTTAAATAGTGCTGTACACTGCGGCTTAAAAACTATTACCCTACAAGTATATATTCATTGCTCGTATACTTAGCTGGGAATATGTTATGGGAGCAGCATATGAGTAAATGAAGCTCCAAAACAGGAAATTTTCGATTTTAGCTGTTCCTGTAGACTTTCTGATAGTCTCAGGTGCTACAAAATTTTAAAATACCACTGGGTACTGCATATAATTAATATAAAGCCAGTTGTTATTGTATAACCTAGCTCAACAACAGCATAGAAGTAAATAGGGCTGGAATGCACCATAGGACAATTCAGCATCATCAGATTTGCTGAGTTGTCTCTGCGAGGCCTCAGAACCTCCTCTTTGCATAATGGGATGGTTAAAATGTCAAAATAAATTTCTAGAGCTTGACAATTCAGCTCCACACTATGAAATTTCCTGATTAAGCTCTTTGACTGCCTGTTTGGGTAGTGTAAGCTCTGCATAGGGGATTCAGTCTTATTTAAATATTGTAAAATCCGATAAAATATAAGGTTCAGACCTTAAAATTATTGTAGGGGAAAAGTATAATACAGTGGGGAACAGATTCTGCAAATTTGAGTGGGCAATGTTCAGCCACAGCCTCTAGTGGAACATTACACAATAATGGATGTCATGGAAAAGCTGAAAAACAACCACAACATCCAAAAAGAAATTTCATAATCACAAATAATTTTTACACGCAGTCGGAAACCCATTAGGATTATGTCCCATCAAAAACAGCAGAAAAATAGCAGAAAAACAAAAATGACAAAACTCTGAATTGAACTCTCGACCTTAAATTTACATAAACCAACAAACTCAGCAATATAACCACTGCCCCACATTGGCATGAATATATTGCATAGTGATTCATATACATATGATAGGCCAAAAAGTCACCCGGAACCAAAATGGAAATTGTTTGGCTGAGCAGCGGGGGGTGGGCTGGGACAATCCATGCAGCTTCATTGCCCTTTGCTGTCAACAAGCCATACAATCCTGACCCATGCGCAAACAACTTGACCTGTGCATCCCGATTCTTATCAACAACAATGTTCAGAAAAACCATCATTCATTTATCATTCTGGTGGGCAACAAGGGTCGAGATCAAGTTTGTTGTGTACTTGACCTCTGTGGCCAATGAACAAAATCCATTCAAGATCTTTGTCACAGTAACAGACATCCGCTACACATATGATCCATCTCTCCATCCGCTCATCTCCCTGCTGACATCCCGCATAGATCCTACGAAGAATTCCACAAAATATTGGGTAACATGTACGGAATGTGTGTGCTACAAGATTTCAAGACCATTATGCCCAATTTACTCGCGCGGACGATCAAGACAGTAGAGGGTGGCGGACTGGTCGTGCTTTTGCTGAAAACTATGACCTTGCTTAAGCAACTCTACACAATGACGATGGTATGTAGACTGTTTACATCACCCTTACCCAAAAGGCCCTGATCTTGCTGCATGAAGGATGTTCATGCCTGCTATCAGACATCGGCACACGATTCCGTCATTGCCCACTTCAACGAACGATTCATCCTATTGCTCGGATCATGTGCAGACTTTCTGGTTTTAGATGACGAGCTAAATCTTCTGCCAATATCCAAAGGCAAAAACTTTACCCCCATCGAGGAAGAACGCAGCAAAGACAAGGTGAAGCCAGAGCTCAAGGATCTCAAGGAGAGCCTGGCGGACATGAAGCCTGTCGGGGAGCTTGTCAAGCTTGTGAAGACTCTGGACCAGGCCCAGGAAATATTGACGTTTGTTGAGGCCATCATGGAGAAGACATTATCATTGACTGTGACACCCATTGCTGCACGTGGACAAGAAAAGTCCGCTGTGTTTGCGCATGGGTACTCCAATATCTTTGCTACGAGTCCCAGTCCCAAGAACTTGAAGATGCTGTTTGATTTTATATTCAAGGGGATGGATGTACTTGGCTACAAAGAGCACCTGAGTTACGACATTGCCCAGAGCACAAATCCGGACTTTAATAAGGCTATCGTACACATCAATATCTTCCGTCAACATCGACAAACAATTCAGGTCAGTTGTGTTTTATCTTCTGTTGCGCAAATCTGATTTGTTGTCTAGTACATTCAACCTGAAGATGCACACGTCCTGGGTCAGGCGGAGCTAGTCATCATCGACAAAGCAGCAGCCATACCTCTCCCCCTGGTCCACAATCTCCTAGGCCCCTACCTTGTCTTCATGGCTTCTACAATCAACGGCTATGAGGGCACCAGGCACTCCCTCTCCCTTAAACTCATCCAGCAGCTCTGCGAGAGCACATGCCCCTCACTCATCAAAGACACCACCCCTGAAGAGGATGCACCTACCACTTTCAAAAAGCCTTCTCATAAAGCTCCTCCCAAAGCACACATGCTGCACGAAATTAAACTGGAGACGCCCATTCGATATTCTGCTGGAGATAAAATTGAAAAGTGGCTCAATGGCTTGTTATGCTTGGATGCTACTATCATCCCAAAGGCGAGTCACCACCCATCCACCTGCGAGCTTTTCTACATCAGCCACAATATCCTGTTCAGCTACCACCCTACTTCTGAGGTATTCCTCCAGCGAATGATGGTGTTCTATGTTGCTAGCCACTACAAAAACCAACCAAACAACCTCCAGCTCATGTCTGGCACCCCAGCTCACCACCTCTTTGACCTTCTTCCCCCAATTAAAGATGACAAGTCATCTCCCTGAACTGCTTGTCGTGCTGCAGGTAGCGCCAGAGGGCAATATCAGCAAATCGGCGATCATGGACGGACTGAGTCATGGGTTGAGCGGGGGTGACATGATTCCTTGGTTAATATCACAGCAGTTCCAGGAAAGCAAGTTTGCACTGTTATCAGGTGCCAGGATTGTCAGGATCACTACACATCCTGACTACGCAAGGGTGAGTGACCACCTCAGTTGATGAGGGGTTTAAATTGATCCTGTTGCATGGCAGATGGGCTATGGCTCCCGAGCATTGAAGGCTTTAAATTTGTTTTACAGCGGAGAATACTTCAACCTTGACGAGGCTTCTTGTCCGGAACCCTCATACCCTGACACGGCAGCAATCAATAAAGTGAGTACGCAAATTATCTCTATTAGCTCATCAAGGGTATAAAGTTAATCATTAAGCATAGTCGTCAAATCTACTGACCGACAACCCCACTATCCGCTCTGTAACAGTCATGCTGCCACCACCACTCCAACGCTTGACAGAGCGAAAACCAGGGACCCTTGACTCTCTGGGAGTCTCATACGGTCTTACTACTCAGCTTTTTCGGTTAGTTATTCACATCAACTTGAGGTATCTTATCCGATAAGTTCTTAGCTTCTGGAAGAGAGCGTGATATGTCCCACTGTACATCCAACAGACAACAAGCAAACTCATAGGCGAACATACATGCCTCATGGTGCGTGCACTGAATGGTTCTGCAGAGGGTGAACTAGACTGGATGGGGGAGTTTGCGAAAAGTACGCTTGAACTTCCGCATGTTTTTTTGTGATAACCACTCATCTTTGCAGATTTCCAACGGCGGTTTTTGACGTTGCTATCCTTCAAATTCTGGGTGTTTGACAGCATCACCTCTTTGAGTGTGCTAGAGGCTGCAAATGCGGGCACCAGGAAGTTGGACGGAGACAAATCGAAAGGTATTGCATTCTTGCTTTACATCTCACTCTATCTTTGCCTCCCTCTTCTTTCGATGACTGCAAACCGAAATGAACCCAGCTCCTTCTTGTAACACCACAGCACAGACGGCCGTGCAGATACCATAGCTTGAAACAGAAGAAAATGAAGATTCACAATTTACAGGTGTCGACATTGAGCACCAAGGTGGATGGATTCCCTGTTTCTTTCCACACTTCCGCCGGAAAAGTCTTAATAAGTGGCAACAATGATACCTGTAGCTCCCATAGAACATCAAGAGTGGGCTCATGGAAAGTCTTCGAAACCAAACCACCCCTCGATGTGCAAAGTGAATTGTAAGAGCTTGGGTCGAAGAAACAAAGACACTGTCCACAACAGCCTTCCATGGGTTTTACAAACAACCTCCTGGAGATTCTCCAACAAATGGTATGGGTGACCAAGATTGTGGATTGATAGCTTGAAAGCGCATAATACTCCCTTGTCAATACTGTAACCTGGAGACAACTCAAGCGATCTTATTTGCTTCGTGTAGAACTTGAATCGCTCCCAGTTAGATGCCACCAATGGTTGAGTAATGAACTGGATGTCATAAAGCTCAACCATCATTACCTTTGCCACCACAAAATTCCTAGTGTAACTCACCAGGGTTGGAGTTGATGACAGAGGGTTCCAAGGGTCACGACATTCATGATTTGCGCCATGCATCAGTAGGCAATGTCTTCAAAATTGGCTTGACAGATACTTGAACCTTCCAAAGGCCATCAAGAGCAATTTCGTGGAAAGCCTTGCATGTCCTAGCAAGGGAGCAAAGTATACCAAGACGTGCCTGCCGATCCCAGTTGTCACTGCCAGGGTTGTCAAACACCAGGTTGCAGATGTTTGTGAAGACTTCCGAGATCTGCAGACAATGATGCATTGATGATTGGATGATTGCTGGTAATTTTTTAAAATGTCGACTGTGACACTGACAGGCTCCTTCAAGTTTGCTAAACGACTTGTCTTCGGTCGATCGAGTCAAGCTTTTGGCATGGATTATGCCGATCAACCAGCCAGCTGCGCCGAGGCCCAGTGGACAGTAAACACTTGGGTAAACATCCACTTGGCCTACATATCGGAAAAGGTCTTCAAATATCTTATGGACCAGCCCAAATTCTCTGCTATGTTTATGCAATCGAATATATTTATTCTACAGTCTCTGACTGCAGGGCATCGGAATCGCAGTATTTGACTCTAGAGCCAATTAAAGGTTCAGGGTACAGTGAGTACTTTACACTCACCCATAGGTTTCCATGAAGTCCATGAAGACTCCACACTGCATTTCCTACTAGTTCCCAATAATCTCTGTGGACTCCATGTGGAGTCCATGTGGAGTCTATGAAGACTCCACATGGAGTCCAGAAGGACTGTCCGAAATACAGAGGACTCCACAAGGACTCCATGAAACACTGTTTCATGGATTCCACAGAGACTCTCCATGGACTCCTCATAGACTGTAAAGGGACTGCCTCCCTTATTCAATTAAAAAGAATTTAATTATATATATAATTAAAAATGAGTGTTAACAGCGAGAGTTGAACTCAGGAGATTTCAGCTTATTTATAAAAATGCACATACCAGCTGAGCTAACTGGGCATGAGAGCAGTTGACTATTTAGGAAATATATTATGCACATGTCATGTGACACCAATACGCTCGATCAACCAACTGCAACCACAACCACATCTGAACCACAACCGCAACCACCACCACCACAACCCAGCAACAACCACCACCACCACCATCATCATCATCACCACCACCACCACCTCTACCGCCAACAACAATGCAGCGACAACGACACACCAACAACAACAACAACAACAACAACAACAACAACAACAACAACAACAACAACAACAACAACAACGGCAACGGCAACGGCAATGGGCAGGGTGACAGTACGTCACCCACCCCCACTATTTCTTTTATAATTACTAATCCCTACCCAACACCACCACCACAGGTAACGACACACCATGATGATGTACGTACCCCCTCCCCAGCTTATTTATTACTAATCCCCACCCCCCACCACAGGTAACAACATGCAACGACGATGACAATGGTATGTCCACCCCCCTTCCCCCTTTTTTTATTACTAACCCCATCCAACACCACCACAGAGGATGACAACGGTACGTCCCCCTCCCTCCCCCCGCTTTAAAAATTACTAATCCCCACCCACTACCACAGGTAACAATGTGACATGACGACAATGACAGTATGTCCCCCTC
>KN833012.1:340866-351025 GCA_000827315.1 Piloderma croceum F 1598 | reverse complement strand
CATATTGAGAATTGGGCCCAGCTGCTATGAGCTAGAGATTAATATGTGGACCATATCCCGAAGAAGGTGACTGGCCAATTTAGGGCAGGTCACCCAACCCTTTCCTGGTGCCCCAATCACCATTTTGGGTAAATTATTATTTGGTTTAGCCTAAATGAAGTCTGGCCAGGCTGTAAATAGCAGTGTAGCCAATGTAGTGGCCAGGACATAAATAAAGTGCTGGGCCAAAGTGTTTAGAAGGAGGTTGGCTGAGACACATTGCCAGTCACCATTTTGGATAAATAATTATTTGGTTTAGCCTAAATGGGGTCTGGCCAGGCCGTAAATAGCAGTGTGGCCAATGTAGAGGCCAGGATGTAAATAAGGATCTGGGCCAAAGCGATTAGAAGGAGGCTGGCCGAGACGCATTGTACATCGGTTGGCCAGGAATTGCTGGCACACTATTTGCGTGGATGCGTCAAGTATGGTTGACCCGTTCTGAGCGCAAAATGTGACTGAATGGGTTGCCAGAATAGAGATCCCAGCAGAGCAGTTATACTTAAACGGTGTGTGACTTAAATTGATATCATGATTCATGATCATGTCAAACAATGCCTATATTTTATTATATGTCTAAGCTCACAACAAGGCTGGATCGGTTAGGGGGGAAAAGACTGCACGGATTCCACACCTCATAGGTGTCAAGAAGTGTCTGTATGCCACAGAGGAGGCCAGGGAATGCGCAAGAATGACAAAGGAGTCTAACAGTGGCTCAGAACATGCAGCAACCTCAGCAAGTACAAAACATGCTAGGTCAAAAAGTGCTGCAAGTGCATCAGATCAACCACAGAAGTGGACAAAAGCCTCGACACCGGTGCGAACGAGTATCAAACCCCATACCTATAAATTGATTGACATTCCATTTAGCCTTGCGGACCAGGATGTTGTCCAGGCCCAAGCTCTTTGAGCTGTTATTTCAACAAATTCAGTGTTCGGATTATTCGAGGACCCCGAAATGCAGGAGCTTTTTCGCCTCTTTCAGACAGCGGCACCGTCAGTTCTGCCATCTGGGAAGTCTGTTGGGGGGAAATTGTTGAATGATGCCACACAAAGTGTTGAGGATAAATTGTTGAAGACTCTCAAGGGGCAATATGTTGGCCTTGTGTGAGTCATTGCAATTCACCTTTGGACATCGATCAATTACTGAACTGTGGCACAGTGCTAATCTCACTTGATGGACTACTCATTGCACAGCATTCATTCGATTGCACAATGTCCAGGATGCATTGAAGTTGGCTGTGATGCAAAACTGCACAGGACTGGTCCAAGCCCAAGTTGGAGCGGCCAAGTCATCAGAGGCAAGACATTTAACCAAAGATGCCAATTCCCACATCAAAATCATCCAAGATCACACTTTCTGGGCAGGGCTCGAGCAGGTCATTGGCAATATTGAGCCGATCTGTTATGCAACAAATATCAACCAAACAGATGCATGCCGCCCTGACTCAGTTCTGAGGACACTGGCAGGCATCTATTTACATTTTCTGGATCACCCAGAGGTCAAAGTCTCTGTCAAGATGACCCAACGTATTGAGAAGCACTGGAAAGTGGCATATCAACCACTTTTTTTGTTATGTCAAATACTCAACCCTTTCAAAGGTCTTTCACGCTTTGGAGACAAAGCCGATCTCAGCCGTCTAAAGTGCGAGGCTCTGCTAATGGAGGTAAATCGGAAATGATGCTCATTACGGACTGAATCTAAGTACTACATTCAAAGGTCTATCGAAAAATTAACAACTGACCATCTAATGAAGACTCACCAGAGCTGAGGGCAGAGAAGGAGAAAGCTCTCAGAAAAGCTTTCATGAAGTATCTTTCATCATCAGGAGACTTTGCGGATTTCAAGGAGAATCAATCAGATTGGGAGGAAACTTTCGTAGGTGATGTTATCTTGCTGTTCAAATTTCGGAGCTCACCAGTGACAATCCTTGCAGGCAAAGTGTCCTCTGGAGGCCTGGGGTCTTTTCGTAGGGAATCCCAAGCTTGCCGAGCTCACTAACTTTGCCCAGTTGCTTCTGAGGATTGTGGTCAACCAAGCTGGGTGTGAACAACTATTCTATGACCTGAAGAACAAGCAGAGTGATAAGTGCACTCGTCTCAGACTGGAGAAGCTGGAAAAAATGGCAAAGGTAAGTTTTTAAGGGTTTAGAACTTATGAATTGCCCAGATTATGTTTCACATTGTAGGTTGGTGGTAGCATCAAAAGCGAGCATCAAGAAAGCGGAAAATCAAAGCAACGTGTCAAACGCACCAATCATCAATCCACCAGCACCCTCCTGGATGTCCCAACATACTCTGACCTCCTTGACAACCAAGATAATGAAGATGAGGCTGAACATGGTTGGCTTTTGGTGCGATCAGCTAAAGGTTGGCGGACCAAGATGGCGAAATGGATGAGGATGAGAGACTCAATGATGGCGCAATCGAAATTCCATCAGACAATGAGCAGTGGGTGTAGAATACATTATGGAGGGTTGTACGCACCCCGAGAATGTGCCACGGTGGCTTCAGGCCAGTTTTTAGCTGACCACCGTTAAATCACTGGAAATTTGAATATATTTATTTTAAAGCTCAATTCTGTACCCTTAATTTACACCTTCCCCCTTAACTAACCCTTAAGTCTCCCAGGTACCCTTAATTAAGGCCTTAAGGCGAACACTGGATTTAACCAATATATAGCGAAAAAAACAGGCACTCATTTTTTAGCCCCACTGTATCAGTCTATATGTAAAATTACAAATGGCAGCCCTAGATGCAAGAAAATTCAAAGGCTTGTACTATGTGACTCCCACGGATAGTGTTGACTGTCAAAAACCAAAGTGAATGAAGGGGACCCACCGTGAAAAAGGCACTTTCTTCTCATCACGTAGATAGCGAACAGCTCGGCTTAAGGCATATGCCGCATTCGATGCAGTAGCTCGAGATGCACCGCCTTTGAATAAATCTTCATAGACCTGCTCTGCGATGACCAAGGCATCTTTATCTGCTACAGACCACATTGTTCCAATTACAGCACGGAACCCTACAAATTGCAGACCTGCGGCAAGATGGACCGACTCGTTGGAAAGGGCCTTTGAACCAGTCGCCGATTCACATGAGGAAAGGAAAGCGAATTCAGCCGACTCAAGTGAACTCTGGGCAATACGAGAGAGGGTGAGAAGACAGTTGTTGTCCATCAGAAGACCACTATCCATAGGCTGCTCATGATTCTGAATTCCGTGACAGGCAAAATGTGCCCAAGTGCAATTTGGCATCGCAGCAGCGACAGCGTTAACAGATGCATTATGGCCCTTCAGAAAGGTGACCTGATCGGCGGAGAGGAGATCATGGATGGCTTTCATTTCTGCATCAACGCAGTAGAGAGGTGGATGATCTCGAGAATTAGGCTGGCCAATTGCCAACATGTGAAAAGATGGAGGTGTTTGATGTTGTTGGGACCGAAGAAGTGCTGATAACGTTGGCGTGTAGGATGATACAATAATGTCCATCATTCCCAAAGTCTGCTCACCAGCTTCATGAGGGCGAGGCAGCGAAGCATGAATAGGGAGAAAACCAAGTAAGCCTGTGAGACACCACCAGACACGGCGGATTGATGATGGTCCTGACCCAACGACTCCTGAATCTTTCAATCGCTGGACAATGGGTTCTCCAAGGAGTGACCAGGTCTGATACAACAGATCTTGCAGTGGGTCTATTTGTCGCTCAATACTCTCCTTCCATGGACGGCCAAGTCTTGATCTCCCCAATGCAAACACCTTTTGTTGCGATATGAGTGCTTCAATTGTTGCTTTTTTTTCTTCAGAAAATGGCACAAGCACCAGATTTCCATGACGAGGTATAATCAAAGCATCACAGCGAAATTCACAGCTATTGACGATCACCACTGGACCTCCGGCTGCAGCTTGTCGAAGTTTGGAAATTGGAGGTGGAAGGAGAAAACGATCAAAACCTGGGAGCTTCTGAACACGACATAAAATTTCGTCCCATTTTGTGGCATAGCGGCGAATCAGCTGTGCATCAGTCTCTGATAGCATGTCTCTCGAATCCTGAAAGCAGCTTCGGCCAAGTGCCTTACCAATGCAATCAAGATCCTCCGCCAACTGAGAGTCTACCTCCTGCAGAGTTCTCAAGTCCTGTTTCAGGGAGGATGCCTGAGACCACAAGACTGATCGTCCTTGATCGAGGAGCTCCACCGCACGACCAAGATAATACTGCTCCTCATCAGGTTTAGACTGTGCCAGTGAGATCATGCAGGTGGCAGCATCACAGGCCAATGACTGTATTCTGGAAGTCAATCGCTCTAGTTGAGTTACTGCACTGAGACCGACCCAAACCACCTGCGGCAATAGACCGATAGCATGGTCATAGGCCTCAATGGCTGAGGTTAGGTCATTTACATGCATTATATGAGCCCATACTAGTGCACTGTGGATTCGATTGATAGGCCTGCCATTCAGAGAAAGCGCTGAGGTGCGGAGAGCATCGACTCCCTGATGGAAGTCTTTGACAGCTCTAAAGCGTTGGAAACAATGGAGCATTGACTCGCCTAAACTGTGGAAGCATCTCGGGCGATCAGCGCTATCGAGTGGGGTAAGAATGACGGCTTCATTCTTCCGTTCGATGGCTGCGTCAATATCTTTGACTTCTCCAAACCGTTCAAATCGACTGTGGAATGCAATACCCAGGTTACTTAAGCGCCCAGATATCTCAGTGCTGTCGAGTGGGGTGAGGTTAACTGCTTCACGCAGTTTTTCAATGGCCGAGTCTGAATCTTTGACCTCCCCAAGAAGCTCGAAACGATCTATGAATGAATTTCCCAGGTTACTTAAGCGTCTCGCTTGATCAGTGCTGTCGAGCGGAGTGATGGTGACCGCTTCAAGGTGTTGTTCAATAGCGAAGTCAATATCCTTGACGTCTATAGACCGTTCGAAACGCATTTGGTATGAATTTCCCAGGTTGTTGAGACATGCAGGTCGTTCAGCACTGTCGAGCGGTATGAGGCTGACTGCCTCGTGGTGCAGCTCGATGGCTGAGTCAATATCCTTGACATCCCCAAGCAGTTTGAAACGAAGGCAGAAAGAATTTCCAAGATTGCTGATGTGCCCAGGTCGGACAGCACTGTCGAGTGGAGAGAGTCTAACTGCTTCACTCTTCCGTTCGATGGCTAAGTCAATATCTTCGACTTTCCCCAACCGGTCGAAACGACTCTGGAGGGCAAGACCTAGGTTGTTAAGCAATACAGGCCGTTCTGCATTGTCGAGGATGGCGAGGCTGACTGCTTCTTGGTGTCGCTCGATGGCTGAGTCAATATCCTTGGCCTCCCCAAGCCGCTCGAAACGACACAAGAATGAATTCCCCAGGTTGGTCAAGTACCCTGGACGATCAACACTGTGGAGTGGAGTAAGATTGACTGCTTCGCGGCATCGTTCGATGGCTGAGTCAACATCCTTTATCTCCCCAAGCCGTTTGAAACGACTCAGGAATGAATTTCCCAGGTCCATTAAGCGTCCTGGTCGATCAGCACTGTCGAGTGGAGTAAGGGAAACTCCTTCACTGGATTGTTCAATAGCAGAGTCAATGTCCTTCACCTCCCCAGACTGTGCGAAACGGCTCGAGAATGCACTGCCAAGGTTGGCAAAGCATACAGCTCGTTCAGCACTGCCAGGCGGGGTATGGTCGAGTACTTCATTAAAATGTAGGATAGCTTCCTCTAAATCCTTGACGTCTCCAGCATGTTTAAAGCACTCCATACATTCAACCCCTGCGTTGTTCGTCATGCTCCTCATGAGGGTATCAATTAAAGAGTTAAAGTCGTCATTACTCTCTGTCAAATTCCCGTGGGTTATCGTGGGCAAATCGAGCGAGCTCTCGAGTGAGTCGTTGGGGCGCAAAAGTTTGACTAGCTATAGAGTTCGCATAATGAGTGGCAGATACACCTGTAGTTTACGCTGAAACATACTTGAGTTGCCGTTGTGATGCTATGCCGAGCAACTAGGCTGTCACAGATGGCTTGAATTGAACCCAGATGATGCTTATTAGCCATTTCCACAGGCATGTTTTCTGGGGTTGCAAGAAATTTCTCCGTGTGCTCTATTCCGCGCTGCAACAAGACCTTCTCATCATTCAAAAGTCCCTCATTGGTACGCACAATCCGCAACAAGGATAAGTAACTTGCAAGAGGTCGTGTCCCTTCCTGAAAGTTAGGATCAACTATGGCACGAGATGCATTTCAGCACAGATATACTTCAGTATCATAGGTCAACTGGTCGACTGTGGGTTCCTCGAAAGTAGGTTTCCCCTGAGTGTTGTGTAGAGCAAGCTGGGCGTCGTATTTTAATGCCACTTCTCCGGCTCCATCCATCCAAGCCTCGATTTCACGCAAGACTCTATGAATAAGCTTTCCATCGCTTTCGGGAAGGCCTTCGAGCATCGTTTTTAAAATGGCTATGTTTTCTTGTAGCAAATACTAATGGATAATGGAAGTGCCAATGACAGCACAATGAGTTCAAATTCTGATCGAGTTTTTGTCATCATCGCTCACCTGAATATCTGCATATGAATCTTCTTCGCGCTTGGTGCTGACGGATACGCCACTGCCCTCGATTCGTGACTTTGAGTTCCCGTCATTTGTAGTGGGAGCTTTGGGCCCAGGATCCCTTGGTTGAAGTAAATCGTGGTAGTAGTCGGAACCATAGTAATAGGAATAGTAATCTCCCCAGGACATGTCAGTAGAGTTGGCAGCCGTCGGGATTTCTTGGAGACTGCTCGTTACACGTAAGCGTTCATAAAGAGGGCGCGTCAGAAGCTTCAGATGAGAGACAGTGCTTCACGATCAGATACGATAAGGCCAGCTCTCTTGACTGACATCAAAAACTCATCACATAGTCCTTATGCGGCAACAATATATAAAACAATTGATAAATATTCATCACAGCAAATACACGGGAAGTACAAAATCGCCGTCGGCTGCTTGCGTCCCCTTAATTGACTCCTTCCTGTAAAAACCCTCATCCACTGCTCTGTCGTGCCTACCATTCATATCACAGGGAACAGAAGAAACAGCTTAATCCATCAGTTTCAGGAATGGAAAGGAACCCCCGCCCCTTTCACCTCAGCAAATCTAACATCTCCTCCTTCTTTCACCCAGTTCTCCGTCAGCAGTAGCTATCATCTTGAGAATGGGGTTGTCGTGGTTCGTATCAGCGTTGAAGTCTGGGTTGACAGAATGATAGACTGCGCCCGCTGGGAACCATCGTTGGGCAGTTACAATTGCCAACCGTTCCATGCCGTCATCCCACGCTTGCTTATTCGACTCTGGTGCCTTGGCTTGAGTATTGCATGCAATAATCATTCTCGATCTCCCTGGATACTGGATAGAGAAAGAGAGTGCAGATGCTGCGCCTTGAGATACACCAATGACCGATTCAACCGTCTGGATCTTGAAGTAGTCCGATGCGTGGGCGATATCGCGTCCGAGTTCTGGCATAGTACATTCAGATGGTGGTATAGATGATTGCCCGTGACCACGTTGGTCAAAGAGGATAATGTTGTATCCGCGTGAAATGAATACTGGGGTGATGGAAGACCAGAGAGACGTGTTAGTGAGGAGTGAATTTGCGAAGATAAGCCAGGGGCGTCGATCAAGTGAAGGTATCATAAGTTTGACGGCGAATAGATTAATACCGTAATGTCTGATCCGAGAATGGGGATAGTATGCTGCAAAATGAAATAAATAAGCTTGCTTGGTCGCAATAGATGGAAAAAGACTGAACGAACTTCTTCCCGATCGACGGGCCAGGGAACGAGATCATTGGATTTGCCAGCTACGTCAAGGGCAACAAGGAAGCGGGATACCATATTGTATTTTCAGCTCAGTCACGAGAGCGTCAAAGGTGGAATCGGCGACTTTGACATCTTTCGTGGAAGCGTCAGCAAATGCGAGCGCGGCTGGTTGGAGTGGCGTGAGGGGGTTGGGTGAAGATGATAGAGCGGATCTGGACACGTCTCGTATGACGAGGAGTTGGGTGGTGGTGAGGCCTGCATCACGTCTAAGAGGCTCGTGATGAATCCACTCGTATGTAGCGTGATTATGGGTCGCGACTCTGAGAATCTGAGGGAAGGAATCATGATGAATGTCGTAGTCAAAGAGGAAATTCTACTGTCGTACTCACCAACAATTCCCTAATGTCTCCTGGCAACTTCCCTTTCGTCCTGACGGCACCCAACAACTGATTCCATCCGCTGGCAATGGGGGATGCATGTAAGAGTGTCCCGTCAAGTGCAGTGAGACCGGTCGTTGAGGGTGTTGATGAGGGTGCTCAGGTTACATAACATAAATATAACGGCTGCCGCACCCGCGCGGCGCGCCAACTTCATTCCATCCCTAGCCACATGCCATCATCATGATGGACCCCCCAATCCAAAATATGAACGGTATCAATCACGACTCAGAGCCAACACTAGATGACCTAGAGCTCGAGTTACCTGTCGTATACGATGGGCAGATCCCATTTGGCGATTTACTCTCCCGAGTCGTCCAGGGTGTTTATGCAGAACTTTCTGAGTTGGCTGAGACGTGAGTTCCATCGGTCCTTTTCTTTTCTACCTTTCGCTCTCTTATTTCCCTCCCTTTTCTCATTTCTAATTCCCCCAAACGCTAAACCCACCAACCTCCTCACCAAACAAAACAGAATGCCAAACATGTCAGACACAGCTCGTAAACGCGTCCTCGCAGACTGGGTAGTGAAAACAAAAAAACAAGTAGTGAAGCTCTATGCTGTTACGAAGTGGGCTAGGGATGCGGGGACTGTGCAGAAGTGTATGGTGCGTTGCGTTGTTTATTGGTTTTCTTCTTTCTTTGCTGTTTGCGCTTTCTTTTCTATTCGGTATGCAATTACATGCTATTCTTTACCTCCCACCCCGTCCTTTCTACCCATCTCAACGATGCTTCACCCATCCCTTGCCAAATACCCTCTCGCAATATCAAACACTAACACCCCCCCCTTCTCCCTCTCATGAAACAGAACATAACAGCATTCCTAATGAACCAAAACCAACAATTCGAAGATGCAATTCGCGGACTCAAGTTCGCTAAGGATAGTTTGGATCCTGCTCGGTACGTTCCCCCCCCCTTCCACCCTCCAGCCTCCTCCGTTCCCCCGTCTTCCCGTCTTGTGTTTGCGTGTTTGCTGAATAAACTGGTTGGGGTTGGTTATAGACTACGGAACCACGACTTGTTAACATCGCTGGACGTACTCACCACGGGTTCCTATCGGCGATTACCTTCTTCTATCAGGGTACGTCCCTCTCCCTCCTCACCATCCTCTCCCCGAACAAAAGAAAGAAATTAAAAAATAACAATAACCCTCCCCCAAAAAACAAAAAACAGAAATGGATCCTTCCAACAACCCCACTTACCGACACCCAAATCCTACAAACCCTCTCCGAGATGGAAGATACCATCCGCTACAGACTCCGGATGAAGGAGTTGGTTCCTGTTGAGATGCGGAGGTGGAGAATCGGTTTGTGTTCTTCCTTACTTCCTTTCCTTCCTGCCCTTCTTCCTTCTTCTTCTTCCTTCTTCATCATCCTCCTCCTTCCGCCCCTTCCTGTTTTGAAACCGAACTAATTAACTTACTCCCCCCCACACACAAAAACAGCGGACGGCAGAGTATACTTCACAGTCCCCCACCTATTCGAGACTTCCCTCTGTCTACTCGGCGCACAAACATCAACATCAACACTCACACAAACTAATAACAACGAGGAGGACGAAAAGGAAAAAAGGGGAAAGAGCGGAGATGGGTGGTTTTTCGTGCATGTTGAGTTTTTGATTGGGGTTGGGGGGGATTTGACTGGGTTACAAGGTCTCTCTCTCTCTCTCTCTCTCTCCTCCCTCCCCTCCCTCTACCTCTGCTTTTCTCAATCACTCGCTAACTCCCCCCCCTCCGCCCCTCCAGAATTCCCGCGCGAACCAACAGGTATAATCCGTCAACACATCGCAGACGAGGCTGATAACAAGCTAAGTCTCTACCTACCTCTCTCTCCCGAGCAAGAGCAGCAGGAGCAGAGGACGGGGGTGGTGAGACCGAGGTTGGGTGAAGGGGTTGTGGATGTACCG
>KN833012.1:314069-331775 GCA_000827315.1 Piloderma croceum F 1598 | reverse complement strand
CTGAGTATGTTCTGAAGAAACAGCAAAAGTGGGAGGCGATGCCTATATACTTTTCCGATGATGGTCCGTGCGGGATTTAGGGCAGGCACCATGAATTGCCACATGACCTGTATTCTTGGTGTTTGCGACCTGCTCGTTGCGCTTCAAAACCCTCTACTAGACTGGTAACTCGCCCACCTGTGAGGGGACAAGCCGCCGACATCACCGAGGCGTTGGAGCTTCTGAAATGTGTTCACAGACATGTTTTGGCAGACCCCGATTCCGAGGCAAATTACCCTCTGAAATCGGGCTGCTAATGTTTTGATCGATGGACTGCCAAACGACAGTGCTCACTTCGAATTGCGTGGGCTTCTGCAAAATATTGTAATGTATGTTGGTGCCCGATACTATGACAATGCTTTTGCGATCGGCTGATAATGCTAGTATCGTGAAGCTTTTCAAGGATAAACGTACGGCCTCGTCTTGTTTCAATTCCCCTTTCTCGTTTAATTTTGATTGATAGGTTCTCAAGCCACGCAAAAAGGCCCTGCCTCCGTTTGTTACGGTGAATGTCGAGCCAATTTCATCGTCCGAAAAATGCAGTTGTGTATGAGTATTACGTTCACTTCGCATGTTCCTTGCTTTGAAAATGTATTCTGCGCTGTGGCCACCAAGGTCGCACGGACTACGGAAGTAATCAAGTAAATGAAAGATTGAGTTGGCTTTTTCGAGAGATCAACGATGAAAGCTGGGCCTTTATTGATGGTCGCAGGAAGTAAATGGCCTATTTACGCCTCTCAAAAATCCCATATGTTAGGAGAAGCTTCCTCGTATGAAGGCAAGGCCATACATGTCAATTATTTATCATATTGACGAGGTGCTTCTTAACTTGTAAGCATGATACAATTTTCTTCATGTGACTCTGGAAAATGCGGTATTCGGGAGTCCGGATAAAGCTAGAAGAAAAAAGAGGCTTTGCAGAACACAATTTCATCGCTTTAGCAACTTGGATCGTCGATATCCCATATGCCGAAGATCCCATATATTCCCTAGGAACAAGGAATGACGCTAAGACACTGGAAGACCAGGACAATATGATACAAATACTGACCCGGTTAGCACACGAATCCGGATGGTCAAAGTGTCTCCCATAGAATTCGTAGGGTGCAGAAGCGCACAGCTTCTCCCAGTCTTCTCCCCAATGGATGTCTTGTAAATGGGCTTCAATTCTCTAAAAATTTATCGTGAATAGTGATGCCAGCCGGAATAAATAGTTTGAAGACCTACGCGACGACGTGAACCTTCGGCAGTACAGCCCTATCATGATGAGTGAGCTTTGAGAATTTCAAAGCACGAATCGTTCAACGTACGTTGTCCTTGAACTGATTCCAGTACGGAGTACACATGGGTTCATTGAAGTCCACACGCCAGTGTCCATACACTTCGCCCGAGCTCTAGTGATAATATTTAATGCAATCTGGGGATGACGAGGAGGGACTTACATCCGACTTGATTTCACAACGAGTTGTGCGGATGCTTTTATTGTGGATCGTGATTGGTATTTCCTCACAAGGCTTCAACCAATTGTAGTTGTAGGGAACAGTATTGAGGAGTCGGGCCATGTAGTCGCGTGTATTGTACGCCGAGCAGTGGGCATTTCCTTCGGGCTCGGCCCAGTAGAGACCCAGGCTTTCTCGCTGTTCCTCCTCACGCTGCCACTGCTCCTCTCGCAGACGTTCTTTCTCTTGTGTCTTCTTCCATTCTTCCTGTCTCAACCTCTCGTGACGCTTCTTTTCATTGAGTTCTCGATCCCAATTCGCTCGCTCGCGGGCGATGCTGCTCTGAAGATATGGACGCCCAAACACCAAGAAAACTAGGATGAATACAATGAAAATAATCAGGACTAGTGTCTTGTCACGCTTGGTCCGTTGGCCTATCAACGGGGTTGTCTCGCTATCATTCAGTTTATATGTTTTATGTTTCAGTGAGAGCGATATTAGAGACCAAAAAAATTACCTAGTAGGAGTGTTGTGAGATGGCTCTTCTGAGTCATATCCAGGGCAAAATGCGGGGGATGTCGGCTGGTAAGCCGGCGGGCTGCTAACAAAGGTATATGTGAGGGATGGAGACAAGCGACGACAATTCTAAGCCCACTCGGAAAGCCGCATAGCTTCGATTCTTGGTGGATACTCTGTTACCAATTGCTTTCAAGCTTAATAAGGAGTAACTTCAGGAAGAAAGAGGGCATGGATAGCCAGGCGCCCGTCACGGTGAACAGCATCATTGAAGATTATGTAATGAGAGGCTACAGGTTCAAGTTGAACTTCTTGTTGCCTGAGTCCCTTGTCAGCCGACGTCGTCTTGTGTACTGATATTATATGCTCAACCTCTCTTTCATGCGCTGACGGGCATTGATATCCATCAAAGACGCCCCGACCACTATACTACAATATTTTCATGCCACTCAGAAGAGTAGATCAATCTTCATCTTTGGCCCTTGAGTTGGACTTCGACACTACTTCCCTACTGGACAATTCGGTTTCTACATTGCGTACAAGCGCTCGCATCCTAGCCGATATTGCAGGAGTTTTGACCAAGTTTCCGTTTGTGAAACCACTTGCAGCTGTCACTCTCTGTAAAAATGGAAATTTGTGTGACTGTATGGCAAAGGTCTAGCAAAAGTCAAGTTTTGACTAAATTTTGACTAAATCCCATTTTACATCATTTGCCTGACCATGACTGGACTGCTGGAATTACCTTTTGGTCATCTGACATTCAAGTTCCTTGGCGCGAGTTCGGCAGACCTAGTCAGTCTTGAGTCAGATTTCGTCTTGTATATGTCAAGTAGAATTTGTGCATTGGTCATGTAAGAGTCCTGTGAATGTCTCAGAAAGTCAGGTTCAAGTGCTTAAACTAGTCCAGTGCATATTGCGTGAAATTCAGACAATTGTCCAGTAGTAGTCGTGCAGACGTCAGAACAGTCAGGTTACATTCATCTACGTACTGACAAGATGTAATACTAATAGCGGATGAGGACAAGATGGTATGAAGTCCAAGGATCAACGGGTCTACATATGAGCGCTAAGCCGACGTACAGACCAAAGCCATAGCACCGTAATACTCAAACCTTCAGGTCTTCGTTGTGCTGCGTGTGGCGGCTTTCTTTGCTTTGCGCTAGAACAAGCATTATAATGCGGACGCGAGGGTGATGAACAAGTGACATACAGAGTGTAAGACGTTGTCAATGGCTTGCTTCGAAGGTTGGTGATTCTTTGGTGCTTGGAGGATTATTGACAGCAATTCTAGTTATTATATCATCAGTGCCATGGATGTTTTGGTGCTTGGAGGATTATTGACAGCAATTCTAGTTATTATATCATCAGTGCCATGGATGTGATTTATGAAACCCGACACTCACCATCTTTGGAGCGTTTATTAATCCCCAGAGTGGTCAAATTGCGGTCCTTCATCAGCTCCTTCAGTTCATCCTTAGTCAAAACCTGTATCATCGCATGAGTGCAGGCATTCCCATCCTCATCCCGATTTTCCGTTTCCGCTGAGTCCATAGGATCTGAACCCAAACCTGTAGGCAAGGATGAGATGTGGCTATTTGGAGGTGCTGCGTCCTTGAGCTCATTGGCAGGGGTGCTGATGATGGCATGCAATGCTAGCAGGGACTTTGGCTGAGCTGGACCTTCATTCGCAGGTGGCTTGTGGAGCATCAGTCTCAGCGCAAGCAGGGGATGTGCTGATACTTACACATGACTCTGTCCAAAACCTCCAAAGCAGTTCAATGACACTAGATAAGTAGACATCGCTCAGGTAGCTTGCAGGGCTGATATTATGGGAGAAGCAGAGATGTCAAGCAACCTTGCAAGTCTTGATCGCAGCAGCAAGTAATCGGCATGCCATACTAACATTTCTGACGCTGTCCCACGAGATCAGCACAGTCATACAAGTGAGCGTTGTTGCAGTAAATTGATAATGGCCCCAGGACTCGTTCTTGTCGTCGTCTGAGATGTCCGGTGAATGTGGATCTGCATTTTCGATGCGGTCAAGGAAACCAATTATGTCGTCTGAAGGCCCTCCACTTTGGAAGGACAGGTTGCTTTGCATGGATTTCAGGAGCTCTTTAGCATGAGGAATCAAAGGGAATTCTTGTGAGAATGTGGCTGTCATGAACAGGTCAGCGCAACGAAATAAAAGGAGGGTGCATCAGATGGATCAATTGATCACCTAAGAGATTTTCAACTGAGAGTATGGGTGTTAGGCTTAGCTTGTATATAATAAGGATTCCAATGACTTACTAGAAGGATCGACTTGGATAAAGCTTGTATCGACCGCTAAACTTGGCGCTGTATGCTGTTGCAAGAATGATGATGGGCCAAGCTGCTTCTTTGTGATTACTGGCGGCTTTTCAGGTCCTGCAGGCTCTGAGGAATGTGTCAGTGTGTTAGCCCATGCCAATACGAGTAACTGACAGCTTACCAGTATCTGCGGTTGTTGGGACTACTTCTTCGTCATTCGGGGCATTTGCTCCATGACCGCGGGTCGTATTCCGCTTCTTCTTCTTCTTCTTGTGAGGGCGCCGACCGGCAGAGCGCTTCTTGCTTTCAGGGGATATCTGTACCTTGTTGTCATCATCAGATTTATTGTCAAGCTCCTCGTCATTATCAGAATCTGCAGAAGCCTTCACGAGTAGGGTATTGCCTAGAACATGGTCAGCTTTCCAATGCGCAGCACATAGTGCAAGGAGTGGCTGCTGTGTCTCCATCTTCGCTAATGCAGCATCCCACTCCTTGGGATAATACGTCCGAAAATATGTTTTGGTTTTCTGTCGATCTTTTGCTCGTCGGTCTCGAGGCGGCGGAAGGGAAAGTAATTCCATTTTGATCATGCATCCAGTTGCCTTGATTGCAGCATATTCACTAGTTGTGATCAGCGTACCGTTGGCATGACGGATCGCTTGTTCCATAGGTGGTCTCAATACGTTTGTTGGTGAAATTTTGACGTCAGGGTCATTCTTACAGTCCTCCAGGCTCTAAAGAACCTCCAGGGGGTACTGGGCTGGCCGTGTAGCTGGCTGATAAGTGCTTCAACCATCTGAACGTGGATTGGAGATATGTGAAAGGGAGTCACTTGGGGAAATTGAAAGGCTACGATGGGAGGACCACGCGGGTGCACTATGGGGGCAACAATGTGATCAGCAATCCATTGTTCTAATTAGCCGTAGATATTGGCTTACATGTTTTCTTGACGGTTTGCTTGAAGGGCGTTAATCTCAGTGTTGAGTCGACAGTTCTCTTGCCAGAGGGTCTGTTGCATCTGCGCTGTCTGGACGACTTGATTACTTGCATCTTTCCAGTTGTTGAACATTGCTTGTACATGGGGGTTCTTCATCAAATCCGGAAGCGCAAGTGATTCGATTGGAAGATTCTGAGAGGGTTGGCCAACATTGATGGAATCCATTCGTAGAGCGGTTGGGGGATAATTGAAGGGCTCTAGGCATTGCATAGGGTCGTTAACACCAGAATTGTTCGCGTCGTACGTGTATGACATGGCCAAGTGAGTGACAAGCGCTGAATCAATCAACTACAAATGGACTTAGAAAATAGTTCTCACGCACACATGCACGCTGGTTATCAATCATACTATCTTGTCCTTATCTCTTGTCTTCTACCCTCATCTTGATGCCTCCTTGCTACTGTACACAATGCTTTCCGTCACGGAATCAGGCTATTAAGACTATCATGAAACATTTGGATGATGACCAGGATCTTTTGCATTATTCTGAGCATTCTCCAGAATTTACTGCTCACTTGCAGCAGTGCATCTCACAGAATAGCCACTACTTGAATCCGACTGATGAAGGTGAGTAAAATCAATTTCATGGTAAATGAAACTAAAGGGGATGATATTTAGATCCCTCGTCTGACGAAGGTATGCAAACACAATTATTATTACCTTAAGCACTTAACAAAATAATCACTTAGATTTGGGCGAACCATCGGGAGGTATGTATATTCAGTGCTTACTTAAATAGTCATAATAACTCATCGGAGATCATTTAGACCAGCCATCTGATGATGGTAAACATTCCTTTATTTCTACTCAAATCTGTCTTTATAATAATTTTGTAGGGGCTAATGTAGATATGTCCTGGACTGTTGAAGGAGACTATGATGTTCAGATGCATGATGATGGTAAGAACAATAAGTCTTGTTGGTTGATTTGAGACATGAAACTATTCTTTGAACTGATCGCAGAAACACAACAATCTTTACCATCTGATGGTAAATCCAGAATATGTTTCATTTTATTTCACAAGTTTGATCATCTGCCTTAGAAGATTCTAGTCAAGACTCTGGCAGCACCACTGATGACACAGACACAGATGATCCTGAAATGTCTGCCTCTGAACCACTGATTGAATTTCCTGAGCTTGAACAGGATGATTTTGCAGTGGAAAAAAATAACAACAATGAGGAGGAGGACACTGTAGATTCAGAGACACACTTTGAACTCCCTCATACATTGCAGGAGCTTCAGAAAAATTTGCTACGGGGCTACTATCTTCCTAAAGACCCCCCTGTTACAGCTTCAGGGCCACTGGAATTGACTCCTTTTGAAGAGTTCACATTGAAACATTATCTGGCATGGAAGAAGTCAAATGGGACTGTCCTTGCATATCAGGTGCATGCACATGTTCTTCATAGTGCAACTGGGATAGAGATTCTTTCTCTACACTCTGCTCGGAAGCTTGCTATGACATTGACGGATTTAAAACCGTCACAAATAGACATGTGCCCACGAAGCTGCATAGCATATACAGGTGAATTTGAAAAGTTGGAGTCTTGTCCTTATGTCCTTGATGGGAAAGTTTGTGGTGAACTGCGCTACAAAACAAAAAGTAAACCCACTGGACAAAATAGACCTCATGCACAAATGATGTATCTTTCAGTCATAACAGCAATCAAAGCTATGTTTGCCAATGTGGAAGCTTCACAGCTTTTACGCCACAGAGACAAATGTTTACAAACAGCCTTACATTTGGTTGCAACAGCATCTGGAGCTGTGAAATATTCTGATTTTTGTGATTCCAAGGTGCATATGCATCACTATCAATCCATGGGTTTATTTAAGGATCCACGAGATATAGCTTTTGCACTGTCCACTGATGGTGCTCAGCTTACTATGAAACGGCACTCCAATACTTGGATCCTTATTCTCTTGTTGTTAAATCTTCCACCAGAAATTCGCTATAAATCAACAAATGTCATTTATCCATTTGCAATTCCAGGTCCAAATGCTCCTGGAAATGTGGAGTCCTACTTGTATCCACTTTTTGAAGATATGGCAATGACAAGTGAAGGAATTTGGACATGGGATGCTGTGGATTCATCATACTTTACAAGTCGTGCTTGTATTTGCATGACACTGGGAGACATGCTGGGTTCTGCAAAACTTAATGGAATGGCAGGACACTCTGCAGTTTATGGTGACTGTTTTAGCATGGTGAAAGGTGCATGATCAAGTTTTAAAAAAGGATCAAAAGCTCAATACTATCCTATTTCACCACCTGAAAATTCAAAATACAATCCTGATCGCCCTGAAGCATATGACCTTCAAAATTTACCAATTCGACAGGAAGACTTCTATTGGAAAACCATTGAGAATCTTCATAAGACTACAACTAAAGCTGGTCATGCTACTATCACCAAAAATACAGGAATTTCACGGATGCCCTTGTGTGCAGCCAGCCCTGCATTTCTTCATCCAACTTTCTTTCCACTTGATCCATTTCATCTTTTCTATGAAAACTGCATGGCATTCATTTGGGACCTTTGGACAACTTTGAGCTTGCCTTCAGATCCAATACATATGCATTCAGATAAAGCCTGTAAACTTGGTCAACTAGTTCCTGAAGCAATGTCTACTCTGCCATCTGCTTTTTGTGGAGTTGTTCAGGACCCTTTTTTGAAGCGTCAGAGTTGGTATAAAATCTATGGATGGATGGCTCTACTCCATTGGTATATCATACCTATTGGTATTGAACTTGGATTGAACCCTGCAGTCCTTGAAAACTTCTCTCACTTTGTGAACAGCGTGGAAATGGCTATGACAATTACTCCTAGATCACCAGAGAATCTTGCCAAGCTCCACTATTTGATACAGAATTTCCTGGAAGGTTTTCAAAGAATATATGTTGCAAATGATCCAGAAAAGGTTGCACGATATAGATTGTGTATATTTCAGCTCATTCATGTGCCATTGCACATTGAATGGAATGGTTCAATACAAGTTGGTTCACAAGCTACTGTAGAAAGAGCTATTGAAGAAGTGGGCCATAAAATTCACTCAAAAATGGCACCTTTTGCAAATTTAGCCAATATATTGCTTGAAAGAGAACTGGTCAAGTTCTTGCCTCTATATTACCCATCACTTGAGCCCTCATCAGCTCATCAGTCAAATATTTCTCCAAATACCTACAAGCTACAAAATCAGATCAAAATTTTGAAAAAGGAGCGAAATGTTAACCATGACTTTTATAGTCACTTACATGCTATTTGTCTTTGGATGAACCAAGATTTTGATGTAGAGCTTGAACTTCGCAGATGGGGAAAAATATGTCTGCCTGGAGGAAGTATACTTAGAAGCAGATTAAGTGAGACTCGAGGAAACTATCCTGCAAGGTCTGCTCGGTATTTTGAAGCTCAAAAGAGTGGTATTGCACACCCTGTATTTGGTGAAGCTTTGGCATTTTTTGAGGTGGTGGAAGAAGATAAGTGGTTGGTGGTATACCATCCTCTTATTAATTCTCAGTGAATTTTTGGAAAATGGAGAGGCACCTGGTCAAAAAGTATTGAAGTATTACCAACCTCTGCAATATGTAGTATTGTGGGAATTTGGACATATTTTGACAAGGTTTATGTTTTGAGGAAACACCCAGGTTTAACTTTGCTTAGTGAAGAGGAATCTGGACAAGAAAGTGAAGAAAATGCAGATGAAGCCTGAGTCATATAATATATACAACTAGCAGAAACCTGTGCTATACTGTGGATTTATGTAAAGTTTGGATTTGTTATGTCAGTTTGGTAGCTCTAGTAGCTCTTGCCTCAGTGTAATGCCTTGTAACAACAGTCTTGTGTTTCATCCTTGTAATACCTTGTTCTTCCTGCTTCTTGAAGTTGCAGCCACTTTCAGCAGCCACGTGACAAACTCTAATTTGGCATAGGAATCAACAAAGTCAGCTCTACACCAACATTGAAGGCTCTACTACACTTAGCGCTCTGAACACGACTACAGAACCCATTATGATTGTGCCCGAGTCAGGAGGTACACTCCCGGCACATTTGAGAATGTACCGTACCACTCCAATCCCCAATTCAACCCCTCAGCACCTAAAGCACGCCTCAGTCAATCTTACAAATGAGAGCTATACCCTTGATCAGCTTGATGGCATACTTACCGGTGAGCTCGCAAATGAACTAGGCCCAAATCCCCTCAAAGATCAGCAGATCATAGCAAGGATCTTTAGTGCTTCCGCCCTTGGCTTCTCAATTTCTTCCAACCTCATTCAATGTCTTACCAACCTAGGCACTTTTGTTGCACACAGTGCCCTATTGGACCCATCTGTATTTTATGATACTGACAGCCCCCTCTTTTTTCAAGAACTCACATGCTGTTGCCCCGGTATCGAGCTTCAGATGTCTTGCTACCTCAATCATCTTGGCAAGGCCATTGCCAAAGAGGTTGGTTGCCCCCTTCGTCGACACTGGACTGCTTCGAATTGCAATGATCCGCTCAAGGGATCCCCTCATCAGCGTAAACTAGATATTGCTTTATGCCCTATTTATTTCAAGGATAGTGATCTGTTCCACTGGCGGCAAGTTGACGGGTTTATGGAGACATCGTCAAGTGTCCTTCCCCTTAAAAAAATCTGAAATACTGTCATGTCGAAGGCATTTTGCATGTTCACTGAGCAGCCTATGCACCGCTATATCATCAACGGCTGGATGGTTGGTGGGAAATTTGGGGTGGCATATTATGATCACTCGGGAGAGGTGCGCACGGACTACCACTATTGGAATCATGAAGATCTCATACGCCTGATTGCGGGCTTCATGCTTGGCAGTGATGAAGTGTTGGGCTATGATCCGACAGTGGTGCGAGTCAATGGCCAGGTGACGCATGTGTCTGTCGGGAAGATGGAGTATAGAATAGTGTGCACTCTGTTTAAGAGCCAGGTGCTGAGAGGGGGGGAACAGTGTGTTGGATTGCAGAGGAGAATGGAAGACATGTTGTGATAAAGGACATGTGGGCCGATAAAGATAGGCAGTGGGAGGAGGCGGAATTTTTGCTGGAATGCAAAAAAAATGACATTAGCAGTGTCCCTGATGTGCATAGCCGAGAGGATCTTTGTGTCGGTGGTATCCCCGATTCCACACTGAGGTGTCGTTCTCCCAATGTCAATCGGGTAGATGTTGAAGATCGAGTTCACCGTCATTTCATGATGAGTCCACTATGTCTTCCGTTGACCGCCTTCAGCTCTAAAAGTGAGCTCATGCAAGCATTCATCGATATTATTCAAAGTATGCATTTCTTTCTCTCGATAATCCATACATTTCTGATGCCTGAACCCTTTTAGCGCACTGGCAGCTCGTTACAATCGGGATTCTTCACCGAGACCTAAGTCTCAACAATCTGGGCCTGCAGTCTGTTGTCCCCGATGCGCCTTCTGCTGACAACGTCTCCATTTTACCCACCCCATCACCACATTGCTCCACAATTTCTCAATTTCAAGAATGGAGGGGCATCATCATTGACTTCGACTATGCAATCTGGATAAAGCCTTCACTTAATGCAGCGGCCCATGAACCTTGCAAGAGAGACCGAACAGTAAGTTGGTTTCAAATATCCCAGAGCACTTTCTTACCATCTACATACCAGGGCACAATTCTGTTCATGTCAGTCGAATTGTTGGACCCTCCCCCACAAACTGAAGTGACCAACTCGTTCCAACACGACTTGGAGTCTCTGTTCTATGTCTTCGTATGGATTTGCTCAATGTATGACGCACCCGGACAACTCAGAGTTATGGACAGCTCTTCGTCACAGTCCCTGCTACTCTTGAAGTGGAATGAGAACAAGGAAGCGAAGTCCATTGGTGAAACAAAAAAAGGCCATTTATCATATGGTGGAAGCAAACTTGCTGCCTGTTTCAGCCCCTACTTCACCACCCTCGCACCATTCTGTATCAAATCTTTTGATGCACTCTTTCCAAAGAATTCTGGAGCACATGAGGATTACTGTGCAAGTGTCAGTCCTGTAACTCACAAGGAAGTTATCACGATTTTTGAGAGGGCTGTGGAGCAGGTCCTTGAGGAGGAATCCAAAGAGGATCAGGATGCCATCAAACCCACCATGCACTACCCTACTCTATCACAGGAACCGTCCACAGCACAGAAGCAACCTTTTGATCATGCCAGTGACAGTGTTGACCCTAGCCTGCCTGGTGACATGTACCCCATATGCAAGACCGCACCCCTTCCCAGCACTGCATACAACAAATTTCTTGATGTAGACCTGGTTCCAACTTCCGTAAGGCCCCGACACAAACGCATGCGGTATTGAATATTGACATATACTTCTCGCTTCCATTCGACTTGTATCCTGTTCAGCAGTAAATGGGCCCGTCCATCATGATATACCATCTCTTCTACTTAGCTTCTCCCCCTTCTTGCCTGTTTGCCGTGTCTGATGTAGTTGTTGACTTGTTCACATGTTCAATATCTTGTCTATATTGAATATAATCTGTGTTTATGCCGTAGTGTTAAGGACCCTGACCATACCCTGACTACAGCCTGACTGTAATGCAGGCACAAAACCTGACTGTATCTGAAAATCACATGCCATGAGATTCAATAGTAAGATCTTGACTTTAGGTTGATGTCTCAAAGACTCCGCTAGACTTTCTCGTAACTACACATGAATTTTCGTTTTTACAGAGTGTCACTGTGACCACGTGCGAAATATTTGAGGTATGTGCTCTGGTTTGTTCCAGATGTATTTGTTGATAGTGCCGTGTAGAATGTGAAATCTAACGATGCGGGGTGGGATGCTCTAGCAAAACAGGCTGTGTCACTCATCGTCACAATTACGGAAAAGCAACAAGAGGATCCCACCAACGTAGTCTCGTTGCTATCTGCCCATTGCAACCTACTCATAGTGTATGCCGTGATGATCTATCAAGTGCTTGTTATTCACTAGTCTGTAGGAACCTGGAAGCAATCCGCACTAAAATGAGGAAGAAGTCCAGTCAGCATTGGATGAAGAAAGTGCTCAGAAATTCCACAGACAAGGATGTGCAAGCTGATTTCAAACGGTTCTTAGACCATCATATTCTTTCTAAGTCGCCATTTGATCATGATCAAGAGGTGGGACGCCTGGCTTCGCAGTAAGTTACCAATGCATATCCGAAGACAATGATCAAACAATGAACGAATGACCTACCTCGCATAACACAAATGTCATTCAAGACAAGGGAACACGCAAAAGCCTTATGGAACACTTGGAGGAGGAAGACAAAGCAATCTGATTGAGACAACACACACAGAATTGTACAATATAATACATAAATAAATAAAAAGGGAATCCATCAGACGAATGCTCATCTCACTGGCTCAACGACATCAGGACTGCAAGCAGTGCCCAACAAAGATCAAACCAAACATCCTCGAGACCCTGCTTGCGCAGAGCCATGTTCTCTGTTGAACGAGTGAGCACGGATTTCATCAAGTGGATTTGAAGGATGTGGCAATTGTAAAATTGTGAGACTTGAGTTAGTTTCTATAAAATAGATCCTAGCTGAGTATGTTCTGAAGAAACAGCAAAAGTGGGAGGCGATGCCTATATACTTTTCCGATGATGGTCCGTGCGGGATTTAGGGCAGGCACCATGAACTGGGGAAGTTGCCACATGGCCTGTATTCTTGGTGTTTGCGACCTGCTCGTTGCGCTTCAAAACCCTCTACTAGACTGGTGACCCGTCCCATTAGTGAGTCCCCTGATTGGCTTTCAAGACTCTGGCTAATCTCCAAACAGATCTCTTTTTAGAACATTTCCATTGTAGGTCAAATTTCACTGTTTACTTCTAGATCTGACCTTGATTTCCAGCTTATCTCGCTGACATGACTGAAAGTCTACCCCTTCAATTTGTAGTCCAGAAAAAATATCCGCCACAGGGTGGGTTTTGTCAATATAGACTTGTGAAGGCCACAGGATTCGAGTGTCATCTTTGTGGGAATGAGAAGAAGGCCAAGCTTGTTGCATTTGTTGGAGAGAAGTGGGATGAACCTGTGTGTAATGGTTGTTATGGACAAGCGCTTTCCAGACTTGCTTAGGGTTATTCGAAGTTGGGGAAGCGGTCCACACTCAGCTGGATTTGTAACACCTTTTATCTGCCCAGAAAAAACATCCCCATCTGTGCATGGGGTGTCTACACCACATATTTTCCCCATGTTAGTTCTTGCTGCCAATTCATATGTATTTCAGACTCACTGTGCAACCTTCACAAATATTCGTTCGCGTCAATAACACGCACAAAAGGGCTGAGGCGTATTATGAATAGGACCCATCTGTCCCGCACAACAGGTACATTTGTTACAGGCGATTAGTGAAAAGTCAACGAGAACGTTGAGATCTAAGCAATGACACAGCTACTATTAGAAGAATCAGAGCTGACACTGACAGTTCGAGTACACTGCGGCATGCGTGCCCTAATAGACACCATCTCCCTGCGGTGAGCGTCCTCCCTCACCTCCATCATGCGTTCCATTCTTGACTGCTCAGCATAGTACTCATCAAGCTCGCGCTGCCTCTGTTCCATCAACCTCTGTGTCGCTTCCTGCCACTCCCTTTCTATTGCCATCCTGCGCTCCTGTTCTATCCGGCGAGCGGACTCTTCTGCCTTTGTTTTGTAACGAGCCATTTCAGCTCTCTGCTGTTTTTCTTGTTCCTTCATCTCCCGTTGGAGTTCCTCAGCGGCTGCTGTCTCGTTAAGACTTCTGCCTTGATTGACCATCTGGTCCTGGATCCCAAGAACAATCGGCTGGTTCTTTGTGACGTGGCGCAAGATAGCGAAAGCTGTCTTATAAGTATTATTGTGACGACCGAAAGCGGCACCCTTGTCGATGGCATTTTTGAAGAACTTCTCATTGCTTGACAGCTCTTTCTCCCGCTGTTTCCCCTTCTCTGGGCTGACTTCCCCCCACACGTTAGTGACAATGGTGAGGTGCTTCATTGCTTGGTCGCCACAGAGCTGCTTGATCATCTGGAAGTTCTTTGCTGCTATGCCGCCGACTCAGAAGTCTGAGATGCAATGAATGTAAATGATTCCCGCCAATTTTTTTCCCTCTTGGTAGCTATTGAGACATCATATCAGTAACTGCAAATTATTTTTGATATGTAATGACTCACATATCGCATAGATAAGTGGCGATCATTTTCAATATGTCAGCATCACTCTTTGTCGTGTCGTCAAAGCCAGGCGTGTCGATGAGTTCAACCAGCCCATCTGTCCACTTCAAAAGGCTTTGAAACCTGCACCTGGGCGGTGCAAGATTCCAATCCTTGGCCAATTCTTAATCTTGACCCACTGACAAGGTTGGTAAACTGCCACAGGGCCATGATTGCAGTAAGCGGTCTGTCCTGTTTATGAAGGATACAAGCTCACTGTTGTTTTGCCACTCCCTGTGGCTCCCATAATACTGGAACAACAAAGGAAATTTGGGATAGCTACGTCAACAAGTATAGATGGACGTACGCAATGGATACACAATTTCTATCGCAAGCAGCAGGGTAGTCTCCCTGTCAAGAAAGCATAAAGGCTGTGTGGACATTCTGACATATGTTAGGACATACCATGACGAGTTACTGGGGTAGATAGGTAAGCAGAGAGGCTTGTTCCTGGAAGGTTGGAGGATCTTATATGGTGGTGATAGGGATGTGAGGATAGAATCAGCAAGTTGTAGGGATATTGGATATCTCGCACTTGTCAGTTGGGAGGCAATTTCAACGACGAAAAGGTGTCTGTTCCATTCTACTTGTATCTTTTGGTGATAGGTGTTTGCGTGCCAGAATCTGTTATGCACCATGGTAAATCTGCCCTCAACGTTGTCGCCACATGTTATGCTGTAAAGTGATGCATCCTCGAGGTTATGGTCACTGTAGTAAATTTTCATTGTAATCAAAAGAAGTATATACCCTGACGTGCTTTGCCGCACGCTCAGCTTCCTGACTGAGACAGTTGTTTCATAGCTGGGGTAGAGGGTGCCGAATAAACTTGTGCTGGCTAAATCCAGCCCGAGTAGGCACCCCTGGCAAAGTCTTTTGTTACCCAATGGGTCAGCGTTGCACCTTCGTTGATTAATCCACTTAAGTACTTTTTGGACGATCCCTGAACGACTCCTCGTCAAAAGAGCCCTGGACGATAAACTAAGAGGACGACTCACCATTTGCCAATAATCGCATCTGATAGGATACCATTCAACTCATACAGCAAGCACGATGTGATGGAATCAACACATCACCTAGGTTGTAGTGGGCAAGAACCCGAGGGCATGCCAGCTGTGAGACACCACATCCTCACGGTGGCTGTTACTACCGTAATGCAGGGGCATGTCCGAGTCAGAGGTTTCAGATATCCGAATGTGCCTGAAATTCATTCTATAGAGTCTCCAAGCTGTGAATGTTTTTTTTTTTCATTGTCGGAAGAAAAGCGTGCACAGCCCAAATAGGCACCAGTCGTTCTGGCCTCGTGGCTTGGGCGCGCTTCTACTTAGATCCTGACATCCATACCATCACAACGTTCAGACGGATCATCGGAAACGCCACACGACTGTTTTTTCAGCCCGCAATTGTTTGCAGGCTGTTATCTAGCTAGCCTCGCCGTCGCCATGAGGGAGGTTGTAGTCAGGATCATCGCCTTCAAGAAAAAGAAAAAGAAAAATTGGTATATGCATGCCAGGGTCCAGCTGGGCGCTCGATCTTTCACAAGCGACTTCTGTTAACCTGTTCGAAGGTCGCCCGGGAATTTGCGGAATCAAAATGTGGATGCGGGGTGCCCTCAGCCTGATGTTGTGAATCATGCCCTTAGATTTTTGTGATTGACAAGCATTGCCAAAAATAGGTTAATTTCACCACAACGCACCTTGGCGCATACAACCTCGAGGACAGCCAGCAGTTAGGCAGCATTTTTTGCTAGCGGGATCCCAATGGCCCATCATCACCTATAAAGGGAGTCTACTCGAACCACAATGCTATAAAGCCTCATACACGGATTGCTAGCTGCAAGAAATCCCATAACTTCACAAGCGAGACGGCCGCAGGCAAGGAACTTGGTCGAGAACTCACTATTCAGATGCGAAAATTCCAAGCTGAAATGAAGGCCCTGCAGGAGCAGATGAATGCCGCGATCAAGGTGAAAGATGAGGAGACTAGGATGGAGCTGGAAGAGGAGTGTGCCAGGGTACGTGAGCAGATGATGAAAGCGCAGATGGACGCAGACAAGCTGTTGTCTAATTTCAAGGAGAGTAACGCAAAGATGGAGCAGAGGCTGAAGGGCATGGAAGCAGAGCATGAGCGGCAGCATGCCAACCTCAAAAGCCAGCTTGCCACCGCGACCAATCGCGCCCAGCAAGACGCCATTGCGGCTAGGTTGGAAGAACTTTTGGGGGATGGGTTTTTCTCTCACCTCGGGAGGGCACTCGATTCAGGTGCCAGATCTGTTGGTAAGTTCTTGGATAAGATTTTTGATTAGGTTGAGGCGACTATAGTGATGCTATTTGGCCTTGTATAATATGTATATGTGCGAAGGCTTTCCCAAAAGCGTCCCCATAGATATTGATAATTAGCCAATGTGAACATCAGTCAAATTACTTCGAATTGTACGAAAAAGAGTGTGACAGACATAAGGAAAGAGGAAGTGAGACAAGTTTGAATGAGTTGTGGTGAGTAATATGGAGCGAATACTCGAGGTCATTTCAGTGAATAAGAATTGATGGAGTGGATCAAAGTGAAGGTAGATATCTGCGCCATCTATCCGGAGCATGCCCTGTAGGTGGATCAAATTTGAAGAAGTTAGTGATTACGGATAACCTAGCAGAAAGTGCTAGAAAGAAGCGGAAACTAACCTGTTCAGCCAATAGTTTGCACTTGGACCCGTCATAGGTGGTAGGCGGCACAGTGAGTCCAATGCGAAGTCCAATGCGATACATAAAGTATCAAGTGCACTGTCCCCAAGCTTCAAGTAAACGTAAATAAAATGCAAGCATAAACAGAAGAACTCACCAGGAAAATTATGTGGTAGTCCATTCTATTAAAGCATTTTTCACTGAAAAATTTTAGTTTATGCCATTTTTGTTAGTTTGTGCCATAATAGATGTTTTAGTCATTACTTTTGTGACAAATCAAACTTTTACTCACAACTTCACAACTTGTAAGTTGTAAGTTGTAAGTTTTGGTTTGTGGTGGAATATGCTATACCTAAAAGAGAAATTTTGGCCATGTACTTACCTTGCAGGAACTGCTTGGTGTTGCCTTGGTTTGCCTTTGGTTCAGCAATTGGTCACAGCATTACCCATTTTTGGAAGCATATTCCATTTCAGGATCAGTGAGTATCTCAATGAATTCAGCAATTTACCATAATATCCCTTTTGCCAACTACCTG
>KN833012.1:254675-312568 GCA_000827315.1 Piloderma croceum F 1598 | reverse complement strand
ATACAGGAAGTGTCCTATGCAGTGGTATATCAGGGTGCCGGGTGGCCATGGGTTCTCAGTTTCCTAATCGGGTATATATTTTCCAAAAATAATCTTAACCAGACCAAGTCCATTTGCCTGAGAAACCAATTATGTGAGAATGAACTAAATTCTGCACTGATTTACGTTGTAAGACTTCAGTGTTAAACTAACGTGTTCATAGCGGCACTTCCAAATTCGGACAAACTTGTAAGTTCTAACTTCTGCACATAAGCTCGTTTTTTTGGTGAAGAATACCGTCATACCATTCGCCCGTCGATGACGATACATAGTGGGTGTGTAAGCCCACAACTTTTGCACCCGCTTCAGACCGCTTCCGCTCGATCGAAACTCTCATAGCATGACACCGGCACCAAGCGCACATCCAACTGGCCGACTCGCACAATTTATGTATGTCCACTGATTGAATTAGATTGACTATCATCTCAATTTGAATTTTTTTGTCTGGCTATGTCCCCTGTTGGTACCTAAGTCTCTGTTTTTATATAAGTTTGTGACGTTGTCGATAATAACAGGCAAGAAAGGCAGTGACACTCATTTCCTGGATAGGCTAGTCTCCCGTACTAGTCAGACCACAATATCTACGTGATCTTTTTGATCAGCCGACGTCGTCTTGTGTACTGATATTATATGCTCAACCTCGCTTTCTTGCGCTGATGGGCATTGATATCCATCAAAGACGCCCCGACCACTACGATATTTCCATGCCACTCAGAAGAGTAGATCAATCTTCATTTTTGGCCCTTGAGTTGGACTTCGACACTACTTCCCTACTGGACGATTTGGTTTCTACATTGCATACAAGCGCTCGCATCCTAGCCGATATTGCAGGAGTTTTGACCAAGTTTCCGTTTGTGAAACCACTTGCAGCTGTCACTGTGACCATGTGCGAAATATTTGAGGTATGTGCTCTGGTTTGTTCCGGCTGTATTTATTGATAGCGCCGTGTAGAATGTGAAATCTAACGATGCGGGGTGGGATGCTCTAGCAAAACAGGCTGTGTCACTCATTGTCACAATTACGGAAAAGCAACAAGAGGATCCCACCAACGTAGTCTCATTGCTATCTGCCCATTGCAACCTACTCATAGTGTATGCCATGACGATCTATCGAGTGCTTGTTATTCACTAGTCTATAGGAACCTGGAAGCAATCTGCACTAAAATGAGGAAGAAGTCCAGTCGGCATTGGATGAAGAAAGTGCTCAGAAATTCTACAGACAAGGATGGGCAAGCTGATTTCAAATGGTTCTTGGACCACGCCTGTGTGATATTCCAGGTACCAAATTTGGTCATCAGGATTTCTTCCTAGCTTAGTCTTGATGATGCAGATTCAGACTCTGATGGATATCAACATGAGAGTGACGGGGGTGCAAGCAACAGTAACGCAACTTAATAACAAACTAACCACTTTTGAAACGAAACTGCAAGAGGTGCAAGCATCTACCATCAAATTGGGTTGGTGTTCATCTCCACTATGGTCTAACCATATGGTCTAAACTGATTGCGGTTGATGTAAAGGGGAACGACAGCTTCTAGATCGTCTATCAAACATTAACGGAATACAATATAACCCCGACAACATCTGCACTCCAGGTACCCAGCTCGGAATCCTTCGCGATATTGAGACATGGGCATCAGATTTTTCACCACCCTTGGTCGCATCATTGCGTGGCAAAGCAGGTATTGGCAAGTCAACAGTAGCCCACACCGTCGCTGGTAACTTCTTTAATGCGAGGTGTTTGGGCGCATCATATTTCTTTAGCCGTGATGTGGCAATGTCCCGCCCGTTGAAAAACCTCCTTCCAGAATTATCTCGTCAGCTCGCATTCCGCATTCTGTCTTTCTGTCACGCACTCTGCGCCGCTCTGGAGTTGGATGACTTCCCAGTTTTTCCCCGACAACAATTGTCAAAACTATTAATCGAGCCTCTTCGTACGTCACTGCATGACACAACGACACGGCCTTGGATCATCGTTTTGGATGCTTTGGATGAATGCGAGGATGATATTTGTGACTGTATTTTGCTGCTTACAGAGGCAATTTCCGAGTTTCAAGGCAACCTTAAGCTCGTTGTAACAAGTCGTCCGGAAGCAGCTATTGATGCAGTACAGAAGTTGCATCAAACTCATGTCCTGAACATCGACATTGCCAGCATGGAGAATGAATCAGACCTACGCATATACCTTGAGCTCGGACTACGTCCTCTTCGAGTACAGCCTGGTTGGCCGACTATTGACCCAATCTGGAAATTAGTCATGCTGGCGGGGGGTCTCTTCGTCTGGGCTGCCATCGTCATTGAATTCCTTTTGGAGTCTGACGCACTTTCAGAAGAGATCGAGCTTATTCTCAATGAAACTCGCTGGGAGGACAATCCTGAAAAGCGCCTTGCACAAATGTATTACATCATCTTGGACAAGGCCTATCTCACAGGCAAGCGCGAAGATCACTTTCGACTATTCCTGCCTGTACTTGCAACAGTCATGGTCGTACGTGAGCCACAGTCTGACATAGTCATCGGCCATCTCGCTGCAGATGGTGTGTGCCATGGGTTGCTACGTCAAATACTGGAAGGCCTGTCCGCTGCCTTGCACATCCCTCCAGATAGTCCGGTGGTTCGCGCCACTCATCCATCATTTTATTGGTATCTTACCGACGAATGCAAAGATAACAGATTCACTGTCCACTCGGCCACACATTCTAAACGACTTGGGCAACGGTGTCTCATGATCATTCTTCAGAAGGTGCATCGTGACATGTGTGACCTCACAGGTCTTGCGGATGTGCCGGAAAGCCACAGCGTGGACTTTCGCCATCGTGTTTCAAACTATGTCTCTCAGGAGGTGCAGTATGCTTGTGAAAACTGGATATTCCACATCGTCGCCTGTCCGGATATTCACATTGATTTATAAACCGCAAACCTGCTGAGCGATTTTTTCCAGTCACTACTTCTTCCATGGATAGAAGTGATGGCATTGTTAAATTCCCTAGGCGCCACCTGTGAAAGTTTAATTAGTTTGAAGGCTTGGCTCAAGGTAAGTCCTCTTCAGAAATACTATCAATATCTTAATTCATTTTAACTCTCCTGAAATGTTCACTAGAAATTTAAACCGCTTGATCCCATCCTTGTGGAATCGACTACAGATGCACTGGTCTTTCTCCGTGAATTTAACCACATCATCACAAAGGATGCATTACAAGTTCATCTGTCTGCATTACATTTCACACCCCGATCATCCACTATTTGGAAACACTTTGTTGAGCTCCCTGATCATCAAACTTTTGTGAAATCCAGTGCCGAGACGTACTGGCCTTCTATTAAAATGTCTCTCAGCAGCACAACATGGCAGAGAAGTTGTGTTTCGTTTTCCCCTGATGGACACTTTCTGGCGGAGATGGATGACGGGGAGGCTAGAAGCCAAGTGCCAACAATCACGGTGCAGATCTGGGACCTTGACAGTTTCTCAAGTGTTTATATGACCAAACTTCCGACACACTCACATTAATTAACTCAATCGAAACTTGTATTTTCTCCCAATTCAGAAACCCTCCTCGTCTCGCATCTGTACACGGTGCATGTCTTGAACTTCCTGCAGAAATATGAGCCGGACACCTACACAGTCCCCAATAATATTGAGCGTACCACTACAGCGATTGCTCCCAATGGATTGGCCTTTGCATTAGGATCACCGGATGATGCCATTAAGATTTGGCGGGTGAAACCGTACACCGAGCTATATAAGAAGCTTGGACATGGCTGCCCACTTAGTCTTAGTAGCGGCGGCACTAGCCTTCTATACAGCCTTCAAGATTTATCAGCTTCACACTGCAGGATGACACTAAAATGTTGGCATACAGATACAGCGGCACTGGTAGACATTTCAGACTCTGATAGTTACGACCAGTCACTGTCTACGGATGGCATGTGTACCGTTCTTATATCCACCGGATGTGTTACTGTGCATGACTCCAACACAGGCACATTGCTTTTTCAAAAACATTTCTACGACCAGAATGATCCAACGGTATCAATACATGGTGCTACTCTATCTCCAGATGCAACCCATTTAGCTATCCTCGCAGTGGGGGAAGGAGCAATCACTTCGAGTTGTGTGCATGTTATAGAAATGAAGTTCGGGCATCTCAAGGCGGCCTACCCTGGGACAGGACCCCTTGCCTGGTCACCTTCAAGTACTATACTTGTTTTTCAGGACACTGAAAACAGAATTCTCCTTTGGGAGCAATCAACAAATCAGGATGATATGGTTTTAACATGTTCGGGACATAAGGAGTGGCTGTCGTCCAGCTTCGTGATTTCTCCAGATGGCCACCTTCTGGTACCATGTCACCACGATGGTGAGATTCCTCTCCTCGTTCTGACATCCCACACAAAATCCGACACTCCACAACTGAGATTCTCAATAGATGGCACAGGGTTTCCTAACAAGAATGGTGAAACTGCTCTTCTGGGAATACTGTTAGGGCTGTCCCCACTAGACGATGCCGTCAACAATATCTCAGAGTCCAGGTACTTGGTCACGGCTTTTGAGATTTCTTCAAATGGCTGTTTAATCACGACGTTGTCGGACTTGGGTCTAGTTACGATCTATGACGCAAACACAGGGGGGAAGGAAGGTACATTTCAAACCCGTTTAACCAATGCAAATCACATCCAGTTCGCCTTGGATGGTAACTTTATTGCGGTGACATTCAAGCCGACCACGAGAGACTTCACCAGGTCCTCGAAATCTGGTAGCCGCCAGTCAGAGAAATGGAGCACCGCATCTCGAAAAACAGTCTATCATTCAAATGTTTACCAAATACTTCAATTCTACCCAAATGGTCACAACCTAGTATGTGCATCATTTCGCAAAGCCCAGCGCGTAAATACTCTGGATCTTGAGACGGCAAATATACGTGGATCGGAGGTTCCTCTGAGCGATGATGTCATCCAAATTTATACAACTCTCGCATTTGCAAGTAAACTAAATGCACATCGCCTGGCAGGGATAGACCTGGACAATGGTTCAGTACGTGTGTGGGACACTGAGCGACATGTCTCTATAGGACAGCTCGAGATTCCCCAGTGCTACGAAGGCGCCCCGTTGACAGAACTGGCTCTGTCTGCAGATGGGCAAACTCTAGCAGCTACATCAACCAATTGCATTCTAATCTGGGCTCTGGATTTTGAAGATGGCTTGTCGTCACCCATGCTTGTCAGCCACGAATCATTTGTCCATCCCAGGCCGGCGCACTTTCCATCATTCTCTCCAGATGGCCAAGTGCTGACATATACGTCTAACCACACATTAAAACTGTGGGACGTTGCTAAATGTGAATTCCTGTACGTCGAACACTCGTCTATTGATGATCTATGGATTCATGCAAGAGAATGGCACGGGGATCATCATTACTGCGTGCCACTCAATCCTCGTGTACTCAGTTTTTATCGCGCGCGCAATATGACTGGCTTTCCAGAAGTAGCGGAACACAGCGAGCGTTTACGTTGCACAAATGCAAATGGCTTCACAGGCTTATTTTCTCAGCCTGGATTTGAGGTATATGTCCCTTCCTATAAGTTACCCATAAGCCCAATATTGCTTCGATTGAATGAATCGCAGGCTACAGTATCCTGGTATTGGGTTCAGAAGGATGGACGATTGGTGCTCCTTGAGTTGCCTGCTCCGTGATAAATGCTTATTTGATAAAATTGCTGTGAGTGTGTATATAGTAGCTATAGCTATAATGGCGGCTTCGTTTTGAGGTGACATTGTTGTGATTTGTTTTCATACGTCCCTGCTATCAATTTCCGCCTTGAGCTTCAAGTTGATATTAAGCAATTGTTAGTATGTGTGTGCAGTGATGGTGGGCTGCCAAGGGCCGGCCCAAGGCTTGGCGCTCAAATTAGCTGAAACATGTAATGCAAAGTGTTGCAAAATGCTTCTTTTACCACCGCAACTCGTATCACTGCACGATTTACAGCAACGGTAAATGGGTGTGGAGCACGTGATCATGCAAGCGGCAAGTCACACAACCAGTCACACACGTCAACAAACACTCGTCAACATTTCAACGACGATCTTTGATGACATGCGATGCACGCGGGTGTGCAAATCCTCAATAGGCCTCAATACTAATTACCTTGGCGGGCTGATCACATTGACCACACGATTCACATCAATACTAACACGAGGATGGTTCTGTTGATGCTGCTAGCCTGTCACAGTCTTTCATACACAGATATTGCTCATCTTTGGGCACTTATGTCTGTCTTTGCATACATAGATCGATCTGTCTATCATCCTCGGTAAAGCTCAATCGTATGTCCATTTCATAACCTCTCCAATTTATTCCCGTGTCTTATTTATTTTGCTGATGTATAGAACACATTTTTATTCCACGAATCCCGCAATGGTTATTCTCCAGCGTAGTGGCATGCGCTACAGACGTATGTTCCCCATGTCCCATTTCCCTTCTATTCCCTAACCCCCACCACACAGATGACGCCCCAGATCTCGAAGTCCTGTCAGCAGGAATGACAGCCCTAGGCGGCCAATAGTGTACCGGCCTAACCCGCAACATAGCGCGCCTCTTCGCCGGGTCAGACAAGTACAAAATTCCCATGCATTTCCAGGCCGACAGGCATATGAAGGTCGTCCTTCTGCACTGGTTTGACAATTCCGTTAAACTTGGAGTGGGGGGGCTGCCAATGACTGGGTCTGAGTGGCCGGAGCCGAAGTACTCGAGGAGGGAGATTGGGGAGGATGATGGTTTGGGTGCGGGTATGGGGGTGCAAGGAGGTATAAGAAGCAAGGATGCGATGGTGATGGTGAGGAACTTGGGAAGGTTTGAGGTACTGATGTACTCGTTATGGGGTATTGTCATGGGGCGGCGGATTTGAAAGTATGTGATATCTTTTTTTCCCTTCTCTCTTCTAATATATCATCGTCTCGGTTGTTGATGTTTTTGTTTTGGCTTTTAGGCGCTGAAGACCGACAGAACAAACGGGGCTCTTGCATGGCTCTTCCACGTCAAATCATCAAATGTGCTCACCCCGCCCACCGATCAAGAAAACATTAAGAAATTTTGAGTTTTACAACAGGGTAACATAATGGGGGGCGTAGCACGCTAGCTATGGAATCATTGCAGATTGCTATAATGCATCAAAACCTCGGCACACTTGGTTCGTCTCGTCTTGACAGCTCCCAGTTAGATCTCTAGCCACACTCCGAATTAACTGTAATATCCCTGGAAGTATCCGAGATGAAATAGGCTTTCAATGGCCCCCTCTTCGAGCGACCTGGTATCCTTATTGCATCTAGCCGATCTCCCAAAATCAATCAAATAGAATGTTGGCCACTGGCTGAGTGGACCATGTTGCATTAAAATGTTGCGTGCCGCGAATGAACTACAGACGAGATATTTAGCTTCAAACAGCATCCAAAGTAATTTAATATGACCCACCCATGATTCCAACCAGCCTCGTGCAAGCGGTATAATAGTGATGCACATTCATTTTTATCATCTTTATCGAGAGCTTCGGGATTGATGGGGATACCACAGTTCTCAATGAGGAGGATTGCGCTTAGGTACGGCAAATTGCCACCTGATTTATTTTCCGGCACATAATATCCATAGAATTGAGGTAGGACTGCACCAACCGGACAGGGTCGTGGAGTGGTTGTATGATATTATATCCACTCCAATGCTCAAACAGATGAGCAGGGAAGGATTGATAGTTGTTGGCCTCACGGCCAAGATGTGTGTCATACGGCAGGGAGAGTTTAGCAGCTATGCTCAATTTGATGGTGGGAGGAACTTTCTCATCCCGCGTTGATTCTTGGATGTGAGGGCAGTGTGGTCCGCGCTCAAGATTTTGCCAGCTGACCTGAGGAAAGATCTTCTTAAGAGGGATGAGTGTACGCGTGTGTAAGCAACCCAGGCTAGAGACAGACTTGGAAACTTCTTTAGCTTCCCACTGTTTCGAGTTGCTTGTTTTCAATTTATCCAACTCCTCCACCACTTTCTCTTCTATACATTTTTGACACAGTATGTCATCCACCAGCAAGGACCGCGGAAGCTCCCATTCAGCATTATACACGACGGAGTGATTGCCGGTGCCAACTTGATGAGTCAGTGAGAGGTATAGATGAGCTTCAGGGACAGATTCAGGAGGAGGCGGACGGAGTGGAGGGAAGACCATGATCGCAGGCGATGTGTTGCATTCGGGATCAGGTAGATAACCCTCCCGTTGGTCAATATCTTTACATTTGGCATCCAGCTCGGCTCGCGATTTTAATTCTTTCTCGACCATCTCCTTGCCTGCTGGCGACAACTGCAAGCGATACGTTTGGATGATGTCCTTTTTCGAGGTCCATTCCTTATCTTTATTCAGTTTTCCGGTAGTTCTTTGATCAACAAACAGCAGGTTCCAGGGATCATGCACGACGAGTTTCTGAGGTAAAAGATGAAATGGGATCCGCTTCTGCAGCGTTATAGCTGGCGTAGAGAACGGGACAAGAGGCCACGGATATGGGTAGTTGGACATCTCGAACAAGGAGATGGGGGACCGACTAGCATCCTCAGAGGCTACCGCTTGCCGGATAGGTTCCTCTGCATCAGGTCGCTCCACAGGCTTCCCACAAGTACCTTTTCTAATCAATGACTCTCTATCTTTGATCAAACCTCCAATGTCGTAAGGGTGCACTTGAACAGGATCAGGTTCTTGACTAGCCTGATCAATTTCATCTGTTGCCCAATCGAGCTCACCGATCTCTCGCATATGGCCAGCCAACTTGGACCCGGTAGACAACGTAAGAGCACAGGGAGTTTTGGGCAACCTGCAGACATGATAAAAATCATACAAGGTCATGCCTATTGGTTCAAATATGTAGGGTCACATCTAGTTCGGTTAAGTGCTGAAAGTGTGTATCACGTACCCCAAAGCCTTAGGCCATTCGGTGCCATTTTCCCCTTAGACATGACGTAAATTGTGGGTCCTTCAGGGTTTCAAGGCCATTCGCGACAAACAAAACGTCTCCTGCCAGCCTTGGCAACCAGCGATGCGGGAAGTGCGTGCAAATCCTGGATCGCGTGTTTGGAATCATCCACCCAGGGTTCTGCCTTAGAATCCGACATCTCCAAAGGTATCTCCTCAAATAGTTTCCTTGATCTAATATCAGCTTTAAGTTGGATATAAAGTTGATGCAAACACTCACTCCTTCTGTCTTGCCTTCTGTGCATGAGAATCATCCCGCTCTGGGCTGAGTAACTTGGATTTCAAAAAGCCTCATTTCATGCTGCAAACAGTGTCAGTACCAAATAATGTAAAAAGTATGTTTGAGTAATCGAGATTCCTCAAGAGAAGTTGCTAAGAGGGAATGGTTGAAGAACGATCCATTTCAGATCAACCCCTAACCCTATTTATCGAACAGCCGTTTAATCGCGACCCACAGGGACACACATATCCAAATATGGCAGTCCTTCACTAGACAATCTCAGGCTCAGTGCTCAGCCCCAGTCAAAATGGGATCGAGGTGGATCAAAGCAGCACAAGATAATTAGATTATATCAAGCAATCTCAATAGCTACCGATAAATGACACACTTAATGAGATAAAATGCCACAATGATAGGAGCTATATGGTCTCTTTCTATCTCGATTTCTTATATTGTTCTTTTTCACGCACAGTTTAGATAAAATTGAGGGTGATCGAGGCGATCAAGATATATTATATATAGATATATATCGCTATTTTTAAGCCATGTGATACTATCTATATGTTATCCCTCTTTGCCAAAACAATAGCTTTCTGTGAACAAGATCAGTTGAATATAGGTGCCAAGGGTGAGGAGACCTATGTTTTCCACCACCAGTTTTTCATACTTCTATAATTTCAATTAATATAATTATGGTTAAATAGTTGATGTCAAGGGCTCAAGGCCACATACCTGTCACTTTCCAAGAGGAAGATTATCATAGTAAGTCTTGAATTCAGCAGTTGTCCCACAAAGGTGGGTCTCTTTCCATTTCCAAGCAAAAATATTTCTAGGGGTAGTATATAGTGTCAATGTAGACAACTTTAAAGATATAATCAAACCAATTACCTTGCTGTATTGGTGGGACCTGGTCACAACACCACAGAAGACTTCTTTTTGTTAGATGGAGAGCAACTAGCGGCAGGTGCAGGTGTACAGGTGGAGGACACATTGCATTATCTGCAGCAAATTGGCTTGGTGGAGTACAATGTTGTTGCTACTGGGGGAATGGAATGCTTCAGACATGACTGTGGTAATTGCAGGAGATGCACTTGACGTTGCAGAGGTTAACGTCAATGCAGTTGATGCAATCACTTCACCCAAAAGCGATACATGTCACATGACTTCGGCATTTAAAGCAGCATGTGATTTTCGTGTCGAAGGTTGCATTAGGGGCCCTAATGGGGCCGGGCAATGCCTGCCAAATTTGGTGCAGTGTGGTGTGCACCAAATTAAAGCTGTGGATGGTATTCAACAAATTGTTGTGGGCACAATCTAATAAATATTAATTTGACACAGTAGAATGTACTATTTAGTCGTACAGAACAGGTCCTTTTATGTAGAATTTTAAATTTTCGTTTGCCAAGGATGCTAGAGGCATTTTTGATGTACATAAGCTCACAATTGCCTTTCTTGGACACAATTTGGCACGGTGAATGGTATTTGACAAATGGCAGTGGGCACAATCAAATGAAAATACATTTGACTATACTGAATGAGATATTTAGTCATATACGACAGATCCTTTCATGTGGAATTTTCAATTTTTGTATTCCAAGGATGCTGGAGGCCTTTTGAGGGGTTTCTGAATCACATTTGCCTTTTTTGGACGCAAAAGAAGGTCTTCAGACCGGGTATTTTGCACGACAAATGGGAGCGGGCACAAACATTATAAAATTAATTTGATATATGATTACTATGTCAATGATGGGCAACAAGTTCTTTCGTGTAGAATTTTTAAATTTGAACTTTTAAGACCATTTATTTTCCACATTTATGCCTTCCAGGTGGAAAACACAAAAAACTACACGAAAGCGCATCATCTAGTAGAGGTCATTGCCTGCAAATATTGCAGTCAAAACTACTCGCCAAAGTGCCTGTAGGAAGCCACAGAGCGATTAGCGTGGGCCCATTATAGGGGAGCTCGGTCGATCATTTGCGGCGGTGACGTTTCGGTGAGACCAAACAGGACCAAACGGATCGAGTGCCGTGAGTCGATCATGCTCAAATCGTCGAAATTTTGTTTGGGACATCTTATCTTTAGTGTCTAATTTAGTGTATCAGCAGTCAATATATATCAGAAGAAAAGGAATTTTGTGTGTAGAGCAGCCAATCGGAGAGCTGGATATATATCCCAGCTGATACACTCTATTGTTGTTTTTTGTCATTTTGACGGTTGTTCGTCAGTCTTTTTCACGGGAATTTAAATAATATTACATCCCCGTACATAGACGGAAAAGTTTGTGCCTTAATAGACACAGCCACTCACCCCGCGTCACAGGCTGTAATTATAAATAGATCGCCCTTCTCCTCTTTACCCTTCATTGTGTCCTTCGAGATGTCCTTCATTTCAGATAGAGTATACGATCTTATTCATAGAAGGGAGACAGTCACTTCCGCCCTTGCAGCTTCTCCAACGGCTACTGTTGAATCTATCGCTGAAGAATTGTACAAGAACTTCAAATGCGATTCATCTAAAGCGAAAGTCGGCGAGCGGAAGCTTACCCCAGCTGATATGGATCGTGCAGCGCAGTGCGGGAAGTTCACAAGTAGGCCAAGCGATCTATTTCTGCAGGTGCTGTGCGTCATCAGGCTACATTGGCCAGATGCTCATGATCAAGTAGATATACGCTGAGGTGCTACATACTTTGGAGCACGACCCTATGGCGAATCTCGTATCCCCCCCACTGATTGCATCTACGGGTGTCATCCCGTTGTCGATCATTAGCGTGTACGTCTGCCTTTCACCGTACTTGACTTGAGCTAAATTATGATTTTTAGCATCCCTGACATCATACGGCATTACGCCGACTGTATTGTTCAGGCAGAGAAAGAAATCTTCCTTGCCACGAGTAATTTGGTCACAGTAAATCTCCAAAAGAAGACACTGACGCATCTCTATTGCAGATTAGTACGTCGTTAACAATAATCTGAGCAAATCATCTTGACTCGCATTGTCAGCTGGGAAGCCTCTACGGCTGCACATATCATTACTGATGCCCTCCGCGAGCTTTCGAGACGGGCAGGTAAACGAGGTCATAAAGTCGGCAAGTATTGTACACCTTGATACTGGATAGAATATAAAACGACCAGTGTAGTTGTCAAGATCATGTACGATCGTGGTAACATTAAGCAGGTAATTCTTCTCCATTCGGGCGGAGTGCTTAAATTTTGTAACGACGGATTGCCACAGATCGTCAAAGGACACCAGATTGTCTCTGTAGCCGAATACACGGGTAATTCGCCTCGGGCAGGTACAAACTACAAGTACTTACATATTGTGATTAGGTGAAGCAGTTAAACTGCCCGCACCTCATGAAATTCCGAATATCGCCCTAGAGGTCTGCAACTATCACCGCCCAATACTCGGTGGGTCGACTTGTCTTTGGTAGTAGTTGTGTCCTGCTAACTCCTTTTTACAGGAACTTTCCACGCCAAGTTTATGGTGGTGTGTAGATCTGTAGTGTCTTCATTAGCATGACGCTCAGTGTTTTCTAGGTGGACAGGAAGATTGCTTTTATCAATAGCAACAACATTCAAGACAGGTGAATCAAATTTTACTGATCATTAGAAGCGTATTCACTGTGTTGACAGAGTCAACGTTGAAATGATGGTTCATGTAGAGGCATGTCGTCTTATTATTGCTGTAGTAGATGTTAATTTAACATGATGCCAGGGCGCCATCGTGGAAGCGGTCTATGATATGGCGCTCTTATCCTGGGCAAACTCCTTGAATCCTCCCTTCCCCCTCTTGTCTTGCCCTCCAACCCGGCCTGATCATTACAGGTTTCAAGATGACCACAGCCATATTTCTTCCAAAAACTTAGACAGCGCTAAAGTTGACGCAGCACGTACGATACAGACAAGCGAATATCCTCAAGACCTTAAACGTGGTCAGCAGGATGGGTATGATGTTGACTACGAGACGGAGAAGAAGAATAACGAGCAGGGATTGCACGGGGGGACCAAGAACGGCAAGTTGTTGGCGATTACCAAACATCTCAGTGGGCATCTGCATTACTGTCTTCTCGGTTGAGACCATGACCTGAAGCGATTGGGGTTATTCAGATACAAATCTTCAGCCGGATACCAAGGCGACCTTACCGGATGGCGTGGATATGGAAGACTTTAGCCCTCACATCATACACAAACCGCATGCCCCGTTCCCTATTGCGATGGTCAACCGCAAACCCCGCGGGTCAATTGAATACACAGATGTGAACAACCCACAAGATACGGCTTGGTTGGCTGCACTGCATTACGCGGAGAGGAAAGTTTTTATGTAAGTTGACGTTTCGCTCTGGAATGGACTGTGCTTGTTAATTCTTGTTTTATTTCCAGCCAAACACCTACCTTCAATGCGCCGGCCGTTGTAGACGCAACACTGGCTGCCATTCGCAAAGGTATAGAGATTACCTTATTCTTGGATCTTGGCTTCAACGACGGGGTGAGTCTGTCAAGATGTAACCCAAGTCGTCCCAGCTTGTTAATAGCGACGCACATTAGGGAGAGGCTCTTCCATTCCAGGGCGGTACAAATGAAGTCGTCATTGCGAAGATGTTCAAAGACCTCGAGCCAGAGCACAGGAAGCTGTTTAGGGTCTTTTGGTACACAGGCAAGTGAAGTCTATCAGGGCAAGAGTCGACATCAAGCTGAGATGAAATTTCCAAACAGCCAAGGATATGTGCCGACCCATCAACGCGAGCAAGAAGCAGCGAAATTGCCACGTTAAGATCATGATCATCGACGACCATGTCGGTATTCAAGGAAATGGAAATCAAGGTGTGCCTCATTTCTCCCGATTTGCACCATCAACTGAGCAAGCGTGGACGGAATGCAGATTCCCAATCTTGGTACCACTCTCAGGAAGCTAACATTTTGATTGATTCGCCTGCCGTATGCAAGGAGTGGGCTGATGGCATCAGAGGTAAGATCCATATTGAGCTACGATCGATCAACTTAGAGTCCTCATTGTTTTTCCAGCTAATCAAAATACCCATATCTATGGTCGACTTGATGAGGACGGTATTTGGCGCGACCCGAAGGACGGTAGCCTTCTTGATGATATGGGCTCCACGAAAGGAGGATCAATTTCCGGCACTATGAAAGGCTTGGTGGGCGCCGTAAAGCGTGTCCAGTGAGTAGCGTTCCAAACTATAGCTGGATTTTACTGAACTTTCTCCAGAGGAACTGGTGGGTTTTAGATGCACCGGCATTTGCGATCTCCGTGAATTGTATAAGTATTGAATAACGCTATAGTACCTATTGTACCCAAGCCCAAAGTGTGAAATGAATTTTGTACCACAGAAATAGCGTTAGCCTACCGTGATTCGGCAGCTTATGCTGAAAAACAAAATGGAGGTGCGATATTTCTTATTTTCGAGGACTCATTTGAACGAGTTCAAGATGGAATGCGAGGTTCCGGTTCGCTGCAACCGAGACATCATAGTAGCCTAGTGATACTCAGTAACAATTGCTCTCTGCCGCTTGTGCTGGTGGTAAAATATGCCCGAGGAAGGTGTCGTACTAGTGATGCCTTTGCGGACGTCCTCGTGATGCCGTTGTAAGAACCAATGATACAGCAAATGTGAGACGCTATTTACAGGTGTTGCCTCCCATGGTGAACCAAAGACCGTAATATTAAGTGGAGCAAAGTACATATAAGCCAGTAGTACACAGGAGACAGAGGGGTGTTTCGAAGCAATACGCTGGCGCTATGTGACTGGTTTGGACGTCTGCAGTTCGTCTATGGGGATGCGAACGAGACAGGATCCATCTCCTGCGGAAGAACTGTGCCGTCCATTGTCTTGTGACTCGTTGGGCCGGTCCTTATTTGCCACTGGAAGAAATGAAATGGTGAGAACGTGAGTCGACAACGGGAAATGCACTGACAAAATAAACTCAATATCCTGAACATGTTTGGCCATTGTTCCAGCACTTGTCCGTGGACTTAAAGTACAAGTCAGCTCACAAAACACTGACAATCATATATGTATATCACCCACCAAATCCAGCATCAGCCATAACGTCGCAATCATCCCCGAGACCCTCAATTCGTTTCACGAACGTTGCGCTGGCTTTCTCAAGAGCTGCCACTGCCTCGAATTCTTTCTTCTTTTCTTGAAGGCGCGCAAGTGCTGCAGGGTTGGGTGGTTGAGAGTTTATAGATGAAGCTGCATGAGAAGCACGGGTGGGCGCGACCGATTGGCGCATGGGGTGAGTTGAAGACGCGTTGCTTATGTAAGTCTCCTCGAACGGGCATCTGATCGGGAGTTGCGTCGGATTCCCTTTTCCTACTATCCCAGCTAATTCCGCATGGTCTTGAAATAAAGCTCGTTCCCGCTCAGGATGCCATCCGAAGTGGACGACAATGACCCAAACGAAATGCCAAATTATGAATCTCGCCCACCCGCCTGGCTACCTAAAACCCATGGATCAGCGGACTTAGGTATGTGTAATTCACGTTCTTCTTCCAGTGAAGAGATGCTAAACCAAGATATTGTTAAGGGTACTCTGGCTTTCATCCTCCGCGTCCCGGGCAAGACGAAGATGTCATGTCGGCAGCGAGCATAAAGAATGGATTTCTGATTGGCGATTCGGTTCCTGTGAGTGGAACATCAAATATCGAGTGCCAGTTCTGATAGTGCCCCAAGGCCGAAACATTTAGTGCACAAGATATGATCAAAGCTCGCATTACTCAACATGGTGCACTCACTGAGCTTGAGGATCTGATGAACGAAATATTCAGTCGCCGGGCAGACCATGTACCTGCAATGCCGTACGTCTCTTCTATTTTATCTCGTGCAGCCGAACCCATTTATTCATATCCTGGAACAGCCCATCCACTTTTCGAATGCCATCACGTGTAACCCTAAATGACTCCAAGCGTCAGGCATGGTTCGCAGATCTCGCAAATCCTGACGTACCTCTTCATAAACTCGGGAAGAATGTACCTCATGGAGCCAAAGGTCACGACCTACTTGACCTCTTGCAATCGCATAATGTCGCAATTTCTAGGGCGGTGTGGTTTCTGAGGGTGTTTGGGGCCAACGAGACGGTACGCAGTTTGTATTATTCATCATGTTTAAGTAATCAGTTTAAATCACACTCTGTTACCCCAGGCCGGCTTGCGGAATAAACCGTCCTATAATCCGACGCAGTATAGTGTCGACTGGGCAAACGTCGTCACCGGCTACTTAAAGAAACAGTTAGCTGACATCGCCCTGCCAAGCGCCCCCCGTGCTGGCTTGAATATCAAACAGACGTTCAAGGGTGTCCTCGCAGATGCAGATTCCCGAGCACGTTGGATTTCTCGCTTTACATACTGGTGCGTTTCGTTCTCGTCTTCTCTGTCGTACACCCTACACGGAGCTGACGTCATCTTCCAGTCTAAGGCTTTTGCGAACATTCTACTCACAAGGCTTAGTGGATAACCGGACATTCCTGACGTGGCTCGTTCAGACGATGGCCAACTGTAACCTGGCGCAGGCAGCTTTCGTAGCGCGTCTGGGGGATGAGTACCTTGATGGAATGTTGAGTTCGAGGGCGTTGACAAAGCCTTTTGCTGATGCATGCTTAGGGAAGTTAGTTGAGGTAGGCAGCGAAAAGCGCTCAGACCGAGTATCAGCGATAACTTAACATCTTGAACTTCGTAACAGATTCGAACAACCGCAGCGCAGGAATACCTCCCTACTTTAGAGGCGCTGCTAAAAACCCTGCTGCAGGTATGTGCCATGCAATTTCCCCCAATTCTCTATTTGACCTTTGGGACAGAGGGTATGCCTCGCGCTCCCTGACGCTTTGGTTTCAATCCATATCTGGACAGCGCATTCTGCTCTACTTACCGAAATTCTGTCAGCCGACATCCCCGACCCTGACCGTCCAGTTAGGGAAGGCCGTGATTATTACCAACAAATTGCACGCGACGTTCAACAGATGCTCCTTGACAACTTTCTGGATGTGAAACGGAGGAATGAGGCCATGCTTTTCAGAACATTGCCGCCGAGAGTACTGGCAAGTCTCGGGTCGACGGTCATGGACATCCAGGTAATTAATTTCCCTCAGCTTTGTTCTGCATAAGCTTACCCACTTTTCAGCTTCTTAATTCTATATCCAGCACTACCGATCTGAACACTATCTCGTTTTTTGATAGTTTGTCGGACGATCCATCCCTCTGGGCCGAGAAAATCAATACCCTTTTCACGTGGTCAATAGCACCTCTCCAATTTGGAGATCATCGGCCATATGCTGCAGCGACTCTCCTCCGCCTTTGGCGCAACAAATCCGGAGAGCGAGCCATGCGTCGCGACATCACATCCCCCGATGATTTTTTGCAAGATCTCCTTTTCGACTGGTTGGACGAGAGCGAGCTAGCGGGGGAGGGAGCGAATTTGAACAGCGTTGCGAGCTTGTTTGGGAAGTTGGTGAGGGACGGCCTGTTTCAGTATGCGAAATACGTGCAGCGGCTCGTTGCGAGAGGCGAGCCCGGGCTGTCATATACGCAGGTACGTCGACCAGTACTTCATGGAATTCCATCGCTGATGCTAACTGCTTTGTGGTTGCAGGAAGTTGAATCTCGTCATCGCAAGTTTTTACGTTGTATTCCACTACATCATTCAACTTCCTCACTTGTCAGTCAACGGAAGGTGACATTGCATGGTGCACGTGCAAGGGAAACCCCTGAAGACCTTAATGAGCGGGAAATACGCAAGGAGATCAGAGCTATCCTTCCACAGCTTTTTGGAGGTGGGTAATCGCTGTTTATATCCTGCATGTTATTGATACATATTTGTCAATGATACAGGCGAAGCACGAACAAATTATTTATCGGCAGACGCACCATTAGACACTTGTCCGATATTAGTCTCTGCGTCCAGGTTCGAGCAAGTCCGCACTTTCAGACAGTGGCTTTTTCCTATATTCCGGAAAGCGATCGATAGGTAAGCATAAACGGCAATGACATAGCAATATCTAATGACATGTGTATAGTCAGTCCCATAGCAAGATGGATGCATCAAGCCTTCTGCAGACTTACTGCCTGTCGGTTGAGCTCATGGCTAATACCAAATGCTATGGGTCTATCTTAGAGGTATGGTATACAGGAAGCTTGCTGTCACGATCTAATCATTAGGCTATAGCTGAATCTATTCGTATTACAACGCACATCAGACTCGGCGTTGGTGACAGCGATCATCGAGACTTTCCATCGCTACGTCACGATTTGGAACTGCATGGATGCTGCAGGGAATATCACCGCCGCTCTCCACGGCGCCCATCAAGTGGCGAGGTCGCGAGGAATTCAATCACGCGCTTTGTTAGCTTTACTAGTGGAAATTGATAATGGGCGACACTTAGATGCTCCTTCCCGTGAGCATGTGTCTGCTGATATTGCGGCTTTCACACATGTGAGTTCGTCGCCGACATCTACTGATCTTCTTTTGACCAACCGTCCAGGCTCTTCACCCCGAGTCTGAGACACCTGATCATGTGCCACCTGTACTCCCCGAGATATTACTTCTCGCCGATGATCCCAACCCCGAAGCTCCATCCATCCTTGCCAATAGCCTCTGGTACAAATATCGGACCGCATTCGACTGGGCATGGAAGGTCTGGGACAATACAGTTGCAAGTCTTCGACAAGTTCCCGTAATGACCCTTGATGTGGCGGGCCGCCAGGCATGTTCCCTTTGCTATGGTCGCTTCCTCTTCCACGTCGACCAACATCTGCCTGGTGGAATTGACGATCAAGTATTACAATGGTTTTTGGGTACTGGTAAAAACGAAGTTTCCGCGCTCAGTGCCGACGCCTGGGATGTGTTGACCTTCGTCTTGCTCTATCTCGTTGTGCACGGAGCTCTCACGGCAACGACGATCCTACGGGGTTTGGTTTACCCAGCTTGGCGGCTATGTGCTAGCGCGAATTCAGAGCAGCAGGGAGAGTCATTGACCATTTTCCTCCGTGCCGCTAACAACCTTTGCGACAAACTCTTACTGCGAGAGGCGGGAGGCTCTGATGGTATGGCACCCGTGGATTTACTCGAGGTGCAAAGAATTTGTACTCGAAGACAAACGGTCTATCGAGAACCACATTACTCGCTGCTCGTAACAGCTATCCCTGCACTCGTGTTCATCGAGAAAAATGAGTTTATTTCGCAAGATCTTCAGCACGCATCCGCCTCCCTCCGAACATCTTTATGTGTATCAAGCGATTTTCGTCAAGGGGCGCATCGGAATCTCGATGCCGTTCGACATGCTTTTGAGCAGCCTCTGCTATCAGAGACAGTGGTCGATGGTTGCCACCCTCTTGTGGATGCATTGCGATTGATCCTCAGCGACTCACCCTCAGGTTTGTGGTTTGTTCTGCGATATTTAAGAGACTGACAACATGCATTGTAGATATCACTGTTGTCGGAGTGTGCGGCTGGGATAATATTTCTTCTCTTCTAAGTCCATGGAGGCTAGCAACCACAGCTATAGAACTACAATTCACATTACGACAGATAGGTCGGATGCTAATGCAGGAATCGACATCTCAATCCGCGAGCGACTGTCTTGACCAACTGACTGCAAAAATCTTCCACCACTCCATGACTTCAGAGGAAGCTTACTTCGTGGCGGAGATGGCAAGAGGTGTAGACGGCGCGGTAGCCGGCAAGGTAAGCGACTTTAACAATACAGTGGGCATTCGGTTCCTGATTATCTTGCAGTTTATCAACAACGGACTTCAGTGCATGAGTGAGATGCTCAGGAATACGTCACTTCAGCCTGCGGACTTGAATGATTGCATACAACAGGCTGGTCAGCTGCTCCGTGTGCTAGCTCACATTGCAGAGACGATGCGAGAGGAAGCCGCTTTGCTCCCTCAGCTCGAATCAACTGTGCAAGACGAATTCATTGACGTCCTCAGTGCCAAATTCGATGCCATTAAGTCAGCTTTAGAAGCAGACAGGGAGGCCGACATCGGGACCGAAATGTCACATATATCTCAAAGTCTTATTTTTTTGGCACGCCTTCTACAGTTCGACCTTGGCTTCCAAGGAGCGTGGACTGCGAAAACCAAGGGGGCTAGCAATCACCTCATTTCAATTTTGTTCCATCTTGCATTAGTGAGTGCAAGCCATTCTAGGGCTCATGATATCCATTTACTAGCCCGTTGTGCAGATCCATGGTTCCGGAAAGCATATAGATCTTGTAGCATATCCTCTCATCGTTGATACCCTCTACTACGTTCTTGATGGTGAGTCTTCGTCGTTAGCTGATGCCGTTCTGTTGGACGCTTAAAGTGTTATTTCCAGAAATCCCGTTAGACGCCAAAAGTCTGACCTTCGACCCATTCCGAAACTATCCTACATTATCGTCATCAGATCTACCCGCCGACATGCCAACCGACTATCGATTGCAACTGCGCTCCTTGTTGTCCTACGTACCTCCGATCAGTACTATAACGAACTTAGTCACAGCACACCGAGATGCATCGGGACGCCTCGTCCTAGGAACCTCAGTCCTTAACCGGCCATGGGAATGGATTGAGAACCTCGGTGAGGTTCCCGTTCCCGACACCAAGCACGACAATGATGACGACGGAGACGCGAGAGTGAGGCACCCCATACGAAACTCGGCATCCCTGTCCCTCGACCTATTCAACGCTCGCGCCACTGGCGATGGGATAATATCCTCCACAATCGGGGACGATCCTAGAATCGAAGCCAATATCCGCTCTTTTGAAGATGGTTTATCAGCCGAGAGCGTGTTCAAGCGTGATTGGAGAGAGACGCGAATTGAGCTGGAGGACGATATAGTCGTTGGTGGGAGTGCTAACAGAGCCGAAGAAGTCGATGGATTGGGTGGACTTCCTTCGTTCCCGCGGACGACGGATCGACGCTCTGCATCCCACTCCCACAGACCCTCTCCAGCCTCCTCTGTCCGCTCGCACAAAACAAGATCGACAAACCCGTCTATAGCGCCCTCGTCGGCTCGGTCAAGTCCTTTGCAACCTCCGCCTCTTCCTCGACTATCGCATTCAAGCTCTGGAGAGCCGACCGTGATTGACGTAGACGCTCCTTCTTCTGCTGCGCCTGCTACAACAAGGAGCACGGCAACTGATGCGGCTTCGTCGACGAGGCGGACGTCGAAGAGGAAATTGTCGAATTCGGACGATGAGGTCGAGATTATCGAGGGTCCTGTTCCTGCTGCTGCCGCAGGGCCTTCACGGGCGGGTAAGAAGCCTAAGGGCAAGACAACTGCGAAGACAAGGGCCAAGAAACGGTGAAGAGGATATTGTAGCATCTATTGTATTGTATAGATCACGTGCAAACTGTATATGATTGGCCTATATTTTTGTTTGGTATGAACGGGAGACATATATGTATGTACATCCGCCGGATAGAAGTGAATAATAATATGTGTACTAGAATGATATTGAATGCTTGTGGATAATTGCCCAGCCCGCTGCTTGAGATTACTTGAACTGAGAAGAAACGCGCTCCCATCCAGTGTCAGCCTATGTAAGAGAAACAGGAACACGCTTATCACAGCACTAATCCAGTGCCGAAAAACCCATCCCAAGGCCCCTCTGCCCTCCCATTCCCACTCCCTCGCCCATTCGCCTTTTTCGTCGGACTTTGCTCCCCCATCGCCCCCGCCAAAGTCCTCACAATACTCTTCAGTGCAAAGTCTTCCACCGGCTTATTCTTGATTTCCTTCCTGCAAGTAGGACACGTATACACTGGGGATTGACCGAAGGCCGCTACGCGATATTGCATGATCTGCGTGTCTATCTGGAGGCGGAGGTGGTTGTTGTTTGGGTAGGAGCGGGCTTGAAGGGCAAGGTGTCGGAGATGTTGGGGGAGGGGTGGGTTGAGAACGTAATTGGGGTGATCGGTCATGTGCCGGGCGAGAGTCGTCGAGAACCAGTCAGTGAGACAACTTTGGCAGAATACGTGTCCGCATTCGGGGAGGCTGCAAAGAGTTGGTTTAAGTTAAAGCGTCGCGTCAATAGCGTGAAGCGGACTAACATATATGGAGACCACATTTTCGTCGTACAGATCTCGCAACAGATGTTATCTTCCAATTGTGATGGATCCTTGTTCAAGACTTGATGAGTTTCCCACCATCGTGCGAGATCGCAGTCAGGGAACGTACCAGAACGAGTTTTTTACTGTCAGCTTTCTTCAGCCGTTTGTTTTCTTCTACCACAAGCGCAAAATCACGCCCAATCACATCTGCTCTGTCAAGGGCCGCGTCCAATTCCCTTTTGGCCTCCTGTGTGGATCATGTCAGCCACTGCAACGTATATTCAAAAATACCACATACCGACTGCACCAACTTTAGCTTCTTCTGTAAAGCCGCTAGCTCTGTCTTCATATCCTCCGACTTCTTCGCTGGCGGCCGGCTTCTAAGCACCTCATCCTCTTCGGACGAGGTCAAAATTTCGAGGACATCGCCATCAAGAATGGGCGACGGCGGCGCCTTTCTCTTGTTACGTGCTTTACTCGTGCCGCGTGCAGAAGAGGAAGTTGGTTTCTTCCGGACGGGTTGTTCGTCGTCTGATATCACAATTACTTCGTTATTAGGTGGATTCAGCATGTTTGAGACTGTCGGTTTCTGAGGACTTGGTGGCAAGTTTCTGATCGACGCCCGGGTGAGCATTCGGACCAAGGATTCGTAGTGGTGGTGGTGGTGGTGGAAGTAGAACAATAAGTTGAACGTTGAGCTGCATTGCCACCACCGGAAGCAAGCTCCGATCTTTTCGGGTAGGCTCGGGGTTGTTCTTAACCACAAACCTCCAATAAATCTCTGCGGGTCGTGGGTTGGTCAACGAAACAACACTGTGGCTCTAGGCTACGGCAGATTGGCGCGTGAACATTCACCGAGCGGGCTAACTGGACGCTTTGAGCAAACTTCCGTACTTGAAATCCATCGATATCTTGTCATTCCGCAACACAGGAACATTTTACCATCACTGCATGCATTGTCACTGAAACCGTCTATGTATTTCTGAACTTCTGAATGGAAATTGGGCTTACATTCACATCTGAGTACATCGGTGGCGCCTTCGGAATCTCGCCTTGCAATGAAAACGCAAGTGATCCTGGATCCTGATCAGATGCGTCGCCTTGGAGGCCACGGGGAACTTCGGATGGCGAAATTTTTAGAAGGTCTTCTGAGCGTCACTGGAAAGGGCTTTATAAGAACGTCAGGATATGCCATCGATGGGCAATCGTTCATGTATATACTGGTGAGTAGCTACAAGCGCTTTTGCTTCCGTCTGGAAGGTTGAACATCCAAATTAACCAGTTACCAGTCCGATGTATGATACCTCAACAATAATATGTAGCCATCCAACTGGCTTGCACCACCACCCACACCGTTACCATCGATATCGGAGATCGTCTGACCTTTGTGGCACAAATATTAATGGATGGTCTATGTAGGTTTTGTTTTGGGATTAAAGTTTGACATTTCATGTGCAGAGATAATCCCAATATAATCCGGCAATTTCTTACCCGTACTAGCTAGTAGCCAGCATCGCCTCGTCACCGTAAATACACAGCCACCTCTAATTAGGCCTCGTCCGCCTGGGACACTGCCACTAGCGCGAGGCTATTACTTATAGTTGCGCTCGAGGCCCCACCGACAACCATGTTCATTTTCCTCTTGGTATTTCTGCTCTCGGTTGCTGCGGTGCAGACGCGTTATGTCTATGTCCCGCCTCCTGCTCCTATGTGCTATGGCTCAGAGTGCGTCGGGGTTAAAACGTTAACTGTTCGCGAGCCTTCAAAGACTGATATGAATCCGGAACTTGTCTAGTGGACAAGAAGTAGTTTGCCCTGCCTCTAAGGAGGTCATCATTATTACCGTGTGCTCGGTTATCGGTCAGAAAATTTTCCTCGTTATCCCGCAATTCATCGCATGCTTCTAACATAACACTTTATCAGGTGGAATCTCACTCATTATCAGCTTCGCGATTCTGTTCTACCGATGGAAAAAAGGACAACGGAACTTACCACGGAATCTAGATATGAAAGAAAGTGAGCTGAGACAAGAACTATTACACCCAACGGAACAAGTTTGACTACATGTTTGTCAACTTGCAATAGTTCGTGATTATCAATTGATGGATTCCTTATTTACAGGGCTACTTCACGCGCAATGCTGTAATCAATTTGCAGATAATCATGGACGCTTTTCAATCATGATCAAGGACGTTCACTTATTTTGATGCTATGCTTATAATCCAATATCCATTTCCCTTTGATCGATATGCATTACTTGCGTTACGTGCATCTTCTAATCAGACTCACCCTGCATCTACAGCACGTCAGTCACCGCATGCCAACCGTCACGCGTGCAACTCAGCGTCAAATCTGATGCGTTAGATATCAAGCCAATATCTAAGGGTCGTCTACTTACCTATCGCAGCCTCACGTGAATGTTATTGAAATGACACTGTCAGCTGATCATAGCGGCCAGTTTCCGATCCACTTGATAGTAAGATACATTTTCTTCTATGTGCGTGAATCTTCCGCTGACTTTGATTGCCTATTGTAATATTTCACAGTATTTTTTAACGGTGGCAGGTCCCCGATTGTCACCAGCATCAACACTAGGGACAAACAACTATGCGACCCCGAAACTTCTATCGAGTACCATAGGCCACAATAGCAAATTTACTTAACCCAATTTCAAGGTGAGATTATATACTTGCGAAACTTATTTCGTCCGTCGACGAAGTCTGGCATACTGGAGCGTATACCAAAAGGCGATGTCCCAAGCAACGAACATGACAGCCCGAAGGAGACTAGGTTTAGTCAACTCTTGCCAAAAAAAGAGCGGAGACACTTCGGCCGTCGTGGCGCTGCGACTTATAGCTACCTTCCAACTCACAGCCAACCCAGATGGGGGATGATCGATCACGCATGCAGCCAAAGTAGAGCCTGACAAAAAGAACCAAGCCACGAGTGCGCCAGTGTCGCCACGAATTTAAATCGGAGCTACTCGAGGTCCCATAACAATTTGACAGAAATAGTCATGTGATTCGCAATGTTTCCTTGTACGAACACATAGTATGCACTGTAACTGAATATCTTCAACAGGTTTTCTTACGATGATCCAAGAAAGAAGGAGTGACGTGGCGGACAAATACATCCATTACTGATCTGATCGAATTCACTCGGAGAAAATCGAAATCGCCGGTCTGAGAGGAAAAGACGGTGGCATTATCGACGACGTCCATATTTCTGAGGAGGATATAAAAGGGAATCGTGCAATTGGATTTCTTCTCCGTTCTACACCAGGATCTCACCCTTCGCGCTCCTCAGAAAATTGCGATGGCTTCTGCTTACTATCTCATCGCTACTGCTACGTTCGCCGCCGTTACCAATGCCCAATCGCTCGAGGTGGTCAACAAGTGCAGCGAGAATGTTTTCCTCTTCACTCAGACGAGCTTCGGCACTATCAATAACAACATTGTCGTTTCTGCTGGAGCGAGCACCAACATGGGTATTTCATCTAACTGGGACGGCGCTGTTAACATTGGTATGCAATTTTCTTATCGTTTGGTGAGCTGTGTGATCTCGAATGGATTATAAGGCACCGGGTGTTCCGGCGATGGGTCCAGCTGCACCACGGGAGGGCCCGTGTGGGATGGTAACACTCCTTTCTCGTCAGCACTAGTGTCACGATCCACTTGCAACTACACGTCTGCTGACTCATTTGTCTAGTCGTGCTGAATTCAACTTCGTATGTCTCTAAGAATTAAGGTTTATGTCGGGTCTGCTCACATTGCCGTCTAGTGGGCGATTCCGGGAAGCGTCACATATGACATTAGTTTGATCTACGGCTATAATGTTGGAATGGAGATTTCTTCTGCAGACTCAAGCTGCGATGCCTACGCTTGCACCATCTCATCTGGATGTGTGAGTATCCTCTGTTATATTCGTGGTTGCCATCATGACCCTCTTTCACGATGAAAGCCTGTGCCGGGACCTGGAGAAAGTACTTGTTTCAGCCCTTGTTGTTCATCCGCAAATGCCTGCAGCGGCGGCGCCCTTCCAGCCGGTGGAGGCGGGTGTGTCAAAAATGCAGGTCCAGGACCAAACAGCCCCTTCTACTATAACACATGCACAAATGCATACGCGTAAGTTGACACATTATATACTCACTTCCATATGTTGATCATTCCACATAGCTTCCCTGACAATGATGCGCGTGTGAGCCTTATTGCCTTTCCGACCATGTAACTGACATCCGTTTAGGGTGCCGCCGGATACACTCCCGCAAATAATGTCGACTATACTTGCAAAAACACTGCAATTACGCTCACTCTTTGTCCGGGTACCACTTCACATATCCCAAAGCGTAAACGCAATATGAAGAGGAGCTACCCTGCATCAGCGTAAAGCGCTTGGTATTTTTTAACTTGATATGACAATGTTGTGTATCTATATCTATTTCTGAATTGCGGAGTCACTTGACCTCCTCGTTCAATAGCACGATCTGCACATCGTCATCGGCTTCAGGATTGCGCCCACTGACTTTCCTTCCCTGCATCAGTATCTCCCCATCGAATGATATCTGTAAGACGAATTAGTAGTTAATTGACGCTCTGAGAGCAGACTCACATTGCCCTTCTTCTTGGCCTTTCTGAGCGTCATATTCAGAGCATCGGCTAATATTACCGTCACGACTGCATTTTAGTCTGGGTCGAAAGCGAGAGAGGACTCCAAAATGCGCACAGTGCGTCTTGCTCAGAAGATTACCAAACGTTATCGATAGTTTACCGTCATCAGAAGGAGAGCCATGTTCCTTTATGATGTCCTGTGCCAGTATCTATAAGTTCATCTGGATCTTATCTACGGCAAGGCAAGACGGACAACGAGATTCTGAATCTGTTCTTCTAGACTGATCACTAAAATTGTAATCAGAGGGCAAGTTGCAGAGATATGAGGGCCTGAACCAACTCATAAACACTTCGGTGTGATACCGGAATATCTTGAGGATATGATAGGCGCTGATAGGTGTAGAAGTTTAGCTGGCATGATTTTGTATATCCTAAAGTTGATAAGAATACCGTGGGAGTGACGTTTACAATTCGGAAGCAAGTGTGCACGTACGACAAAGGTCTGTTAGAAAGTTGGAAGAGCGATATGGATGGCATTGTCATATTTGTGCGTACATCCATCCAGTCGTCGATCAAAGCCCGCCTCTTACACAGCGTATTTGCGATCGCACTGATAGGCGTGTTTATTTTCTGCAAACGTAACAGCATTTATCGAGAGTTACAAGAATCTGACACCAGATTCTGGTGACATCACTGTTGCCCTTCTGATGCAAATCAAATAGCAACTTCGGAATGGCTCGCAGGCGAACACTCCATCAATACGAATCATTCCAGCCAACACCATCCGCGTTACGTGTAAATGCGTTCTGGATCCTTATAGCCTTTAAATTTGCTTCGCTTTATCGTGTGCCCTTGCAGCTAGTACCCTGATCCAGCAATGGGTAAGAAATTATTTGCAGGCAATAAAAAGACGTCCCACACCTCATAAGAAAGCACGGATACGTTCTTTTTTATACCAGGGAGTCGGATCTTTTAATATGTCCGCAGTCGTGGAGGGCATACCGACTCGGATGCTATTGCATATCTCTGTCTTCCTCAGGCGGTTTTTCCTCGGCCTGGTCGACTTTTCTTCTCGAACAATCGCGTCATTGGTCATATCACGCTAGCCACCACTTTATCTTGTTTCTGCCTCTATATTCTTCTCACTTTACTTCCCGTATACGTATTGCACCATCATGGGACTCCGGTGTCTGTGATATTCTAGCGCATCATGTAATTCATGGGCCTCCTCCGTTATAAGCAGCACGATGCTTGGAGGCGAATACAAGGTAGTATTGCGCAAGGACGAGAGATGCTCGCAGCGGCAGATCTACCGGGTCAAGATCAGCGTAATTTCGAGGCACTTTGCTGGACGATGGAGTCATTGACAGAGAACAGTAAACTCGAGCCAGTTGTCCAAGACATCCCCGGTTTTTTGCAGCTGTCTTCTTAAGGTGCTCCTTCTCATAGGCTCATGCGCAGGGATGATGTTGCCATTTTAGAGTGCGTCACCAAGGTACTTAAGACATGCATGGCTTCAGGAGGTCTTTCCGCGCCGCACACACGCAGACGAGCCATCCCATGCATGAACGCAATCTCAGCATTGGTTATGTTAGTTGTCGATGAAGACTGGGCGTCTCTAGATTTCTTTGATGATGACCTCCGTTACAACTTTGGCATACTAAAGGAGGTTGGGCTCGACAAACCATTTCCAAAGTCCACATCCGTTGTTCTTGAACAATCACTGGCTACGACAAGCGCGCTCGATACTCTCTACGTATGGGGTTCGTTAGATTCCATCATCGAAAAATCGCTAATCCCATGCTGGCGGCAGCACAAGGGTTCAAATCAGAATCTTGTGTTGACTTGCCGCACCAGGTACATCCCCGGTCTCTTATCCACATGCCACGGCGAGGGCACTTTGGAGGAGGAGGAGCGTGAAACCCGTGCGTGGTGAAGGTGACCTTTTACTCCACGGGCTTTGGACAGGGACCTCCTTTTGACCTTACCGCTCCCACAGCCCTGGAAACTTTGCGTAAGGACAAGACGATGGCTATCGCGCACCTCGCAACGTGCACAACTGCTTGAGCGACCTGCCAACTTCTATCAGACGTTGTGCAATCGCTTTGGGACCGACGTTACATTGGAACCCTCGCACTGTGCGAGGGTTCCAATGTAAGCGCTGGACCGTTGAAATATCTTAAACGAACTGGCTGCAAATAACGTCGATAATACCGTTAGTCGATTATAACACGGTGAACCGACGGACTTGCACTCACAGCTGAGCTGTTTCTTATTACCAAGTGACGACGAGCTTGATCGCATGTGGACCTTTGCGCAAAGGAAGGTTGATCAGATAGTACAACCTTGCCACTTGCTACAACCGGACGAATTGCAGTGTCTAGAGACACTGGAACTCCGTCCATACGAACGCAAATCTCTCGCCAAGGGTAGATCTCATGCCAACGTCGTGCTGAGCTGCAGTCAAATTGCCATCTCCCTGCTGTATTACATGAAGACGACAGCCATCCCAGAGGACGAACTAGAAAATACCCTCGAAATTCTTCGATTTATAGCACATAACCTCACTGCCCGCTTTTCCAGCCGCACGGCTCAAGCACTCGTGGTGGACTTGGCGGGCTAGTACACCATCACCCCATCCCCGCTGATAATACCGAAGCCGGACGGATCATCTTTTACGGACGAACCAAAAACTGCTGCACAGATCATGGATATTATATTTGATGTTCTCAGCACCAATGGCGATCCAAATGTTATCGACTACGCCAAGGGCATTTGAAAACTATCTTGCCGTAATTCTCAACAATAAGGCAGCGGCTAACGCTCTTCAAAAGGTAGACAACCCTCGTCTAATAGTTTATTGGCATCTCACTAATCTTGCATCATAGCTAGAGGAATCGAAACCTCTGGAGCCCTTATAATTAGACTAGAACTCTCGGTCAAATAGGTAATACCCCTTAAATTATCTAATGGTCTCATGAGCCTATGAAGTCGCGTGCTCAGGGTCTGCAGACCATGGCACACCACTGCAATGATGCACTGTGCAATAAACAACGTGTATAGCTGTCGTATCGAGCAGCATGGTAAACAGCAAGTATGTCCAGAGTCACCGGAATTGGCAAAAAATCGGTTTCATTCAAACATCAAAGCAGCCAGCGTTACGCGGCCCCGGTTCAGTTTTAGAGTACAAAAGCAGTTGTGATGCGATACAGTACAACCAATGGGAAAAATAGGAATTGGGAGACATGAAAATGGGTTACTCAAGAGAAGCAAAAGAAACATTCCAGACTCAAGGTCCGCACCAAACTCCGTCTGCGAGCAATCCACCACATACCTGCTCGACATCCATCTCTTAATTGTCGCCCACAAGCGGGGCCCTTTCTTCATCCTCAAGTCTGACACTTCCACCCCAGGCCTTCGTACCAAGCCCGTAGGCACCTTTGATGACCCAGAAAAGCGTAATGATCGCAAATGCGAGTGCGGTCCAATGAATGAACACGCTCCCCTTCTGGTGGGCAAAGATGGCCCAAAGGGACCACGCAATCGCGATGGATGCAGGAAGGTCACCCTCGGGGGAGGAAAATGCATAAGTGGCGGCAGTGGCTTCGAGGAATAAGAGCGCGAGGAATACGAAGATTTTTGTCCAGACGCCAGCGGGGGTTGTGAGGGCATTTACACCGAATGCCTCGAAGAGGGAGAGCACGACCAGGACTGTTGTCCAGCCGTGGTACAGAGAGAAAGGAAGGTGAATGAAGAGCTCATCCCAGATAGATTGCGGGGCGTAATGCTTCTTGACAACATAGTAGATGTGCTAAGGCACAGATATTAGAGATTGTCGAGTGAAAATAGAGTGCGCAAGGAACACTTACGGTCACAGCCGAGCTGACAAAGAGTGCAAAAATAAAGGCGACAACGTAGTGATGGCCCGCCCAGAGGTTCACGTAGATGGCGGTGAGTATCCCGAGAAGAGCGAAACGCCACGAGATACCGTCAATAATGACGATTTTACCGGCCGGGAAGAATTGGTAAATGATTGTTCCTAGGAGTAACAAATGAATCAGAGCCCTATATACTGTCTGTTAGTGTTTTCGAAAGGGATGTGACATGAGTGTGGGAACACACCAGACCAGGAACGCCCAAGGGGCAGGGGTAAGATACGTTTCTTTGCCAGTGTAGTAGATATCATTTGGGGCCGCTACAGTGTAGACGTTGGAACCCAAGAACAACAAGTAAACGACGACGTTTACGATCTGAGCCAAGCGAAATGTCAGTCGGAGCAGAGACTTGAAAATGTCTTATACAAACCTTGAGCAGAATGCCATCCGTCCAGCTTGGATCTGACATGGTTAGGGGAGAATACTACGCAGGTGTTGTCGTAGTTGGGGATAAAGAGCACCTAGGTCTTGTGGTTGCCAGCAGTGCCTTCTATATGTCATGCACGGAGCTAAGGTCCGCAGCTTCGGCATCGAATGTGCTAGTTATGACGGCATTCCTCCTCATGCCAGCGCTCATGATCATCCCTCTATTTTTGTTCAGCTGCAACAACTACAGCTGTCAATTTACTGATCCTTCTCAAATACGCAGGCAACAAGGTACATTCGGGCGCTGGATACACCGCTACAGGCGTTATATCAAACCCGCACGTTCCTCAGAAACTGATAAGTATGACAGGCCCTGTGACAGGCCTAGCCGAGCATTCCTAAAAGGCACTCGTTGTTGCCGATCTATGTACCTTTGGTTTCCCCTCTCCTTGCTACCTATCGACGATTGTCTCCCCTGTTGTCGTTGTGGTTTCTTATCAAGATGACTTTCGAAAATAACTCAAATTTAAGATTTGTGGCGTTTTTCGGACTCCGGTGGCTGATCGGGCCCGAAGGCCTTCATATCATGGGGCTTTGCCGAAAGTTCCGGCCCTAACCATCTTACTCTTCTACTTAAGAAATTTCGCCGACTGTCAGGTATTTGGATGCTAACCGCCGACGATGTTGTCTTCAATTGCAAAAATCATTGCATGTCAGTCAGGCAACAAGGAACTAAACTTAGCTCTTTTGCGTATACTTACTACAGATCACAATTCGGGGAGATGACACGGAATATCGACACTGGCTACTGTTGCCTGCATTCGACAGGCTTCGAGGCATTTGCCCCTGCAGGTTTATGAATAACACCAATTTTTACATTGATACCAATCCCCGGATCAAGCAAGACTTCGGTTCAATTCATCTGACATCACCGCATACTATGGACTTTCTTTCTGTTGTTTCTTGCAATCTCCTATTCCAGCCAGTCGAGAGACTACTAATTTCTTTTGTTCTGACTGGAATGCGCCTTTGTGGAGTCGTCGATAACTACTGCTGCTCGTCTTGTGCTTGGGTGCTTTGGATTTCTCTTTGCCATGATCTATGCTTGTGATATTCGGGGCCATGTCCCGGATACTGCATGAATATGCTATCAGCTTGTTCTTCTGAGAACCGACCGCAAGTATCGTGGAAATTGGTATATCTCTATCGGCCCGCACGTGTATTCTCTGCTACGTACTGTCTAGATGGCTTTCAGTCTCGCAACGCTTGCTGACCTCGGGTTGTCTTTGGAAATTTATTTATTGGACCTTGATATCATTCACGCTTGAACTGGATTCTGACGGGTCGCGAACAATATAACAAATCAGGCTCTACGGAAGCAGAAGAGTCGAAGAGAGCCTTCGACTCTTCCATTCCCATCCGGAACTCACCACGACCACGAGATAGCTTTCGTCCGTCTTGACGGTGCACTTTCCTTCGATATCATGGTGGCTACCTCTATACCTCGGTGGTTGTGCTTGGTGTTTCCGACACGGTATTTAATTATGCCGACTTGCCACTTCAGGAACCGGGTTATTATATCTAGTGGTGCAACTTGAATATCCCGGTTTTTTTGGTGATCTAATCCGGAAAAGCCTCCTCGTCACGTCATTTCTACCCTGGCCGACCAGTTCCTGTACGTGTCTTATGACGCTCGTGGCTCTTTGCTGCTAAGTTCCGCCTGTTCCGTTTTGACTGCGTTGCTTCGTGATGCTGGTTCGATCCAAGGGTGGCTGTTCTCTGCGTCATTTCTTTGCAGACAGTCGACATCTCGCGCAGGAAGTCCGTTAAAGAATATATAATATCTCGCGGAGCCCACATTACAAGTGCATGGTTCTAGAATCGTATGGTAGCTATCTCGCTGTTTCCCAGTTGTCACTGCTCATTTCTTATTTTAATTCGCTGCAACATTCAACACTCAATATGACTGACGGTTGAAGTTTCACCCCCTCCATTCCACAATTTTTTCATGTAATCGGCTACACGAGATGGGGTATCGAGGATGACTTTGCCTTCCATCGTAAGACATGAGAGGGTACCTTGATCATGCGTCTATCTGAACTAAAACACGCCAAACAGGAATCCGAGTAGACTTTTTGGGATATCGAATGCTGGGTGCTTCTTTTTCTATTCTATCTTGCCCATGACTCACTAGGCCCATCTGTGTGATACTATCTCGATTCTCTTCACCAGCTAGCCCAAGCCATAGGACCTCCGAAATCATGACTTGTTTCTATAGCCTACCTACGGAAACTATACCTTGGTAGTCTGCACTGTAGCTGCAGTAAACGGACTGCGTTCTGTAATGAAACCGGCCAACGAAAGGCATAGAAGGATCACAAATGAGTAAATATTCCAACGAGACTGATCGATGTACCCCACAGCTATACAATTACTATCCGTATATGAGTGGTTATTTTTTGTTGGTGGTTTTTTCGTGTGTTGAACACACGCTCCTATCATTCTCCACTTCGTGATGCGCGTCTCCTCGTTTTCTAACACAATAGCTTAAAGGGATCACTGAAGTTCGTCCAAATTTAGACCCATATTGAATGGTAACATTACCCTCCCGTCTTTCAATTTGCGTAAGTCGCATCCTGACAAACTTATTTGCAGCTCATAGTTGTTTTTCTCAAGCATGGTTCTTATCAGTCGTGGATGGCCCGATGTTACCGCCGCTTTGGCCAACATGGAACCCGAGTATTCGCAGAGAATTACGGACCTGACGGCCTCTCTTGATTTCAATCGCCTCACAGTACACATCAATACTCTGCACGATTGGTCCCCATGTCGTATCATCGAGGATCGTTACACATGGGGCCAGTCGTTTGTTGTATTTGAGGCCGTCTTCCCAGATATGTCTTCTTGGGTAATCCGCGTTGGGATGTCCTCGCTATTAAGTGATCCAGAGTCTCGCTCTGCCCATGAAGTGCTTTTGCGGAAGAAGATGCTTAACGAGGCAGCTGCCCTTGAAATCGTTCGTGAACGCACGGCCATCCCTGTCCCTCACATTATCGCCATCCATACCACATCTTCGATTAATCCGTTGGGGCCGGAGGCACCAGCTTTCATGGTTCTGACCTCAATCGAAGGTACGCACATGACCACGCTTGGCATTGATATGTCAAATCCTGATCCAACGTGCGGTGATGAGACGAAACTGCCAATCCTCACCAAGTATTTCTATGACCTCGCTGATGTCCACGTTCAGTTGAGTGGCATCACGTATCCGTTAATTGGCTCATTCACCATCGATGCATTCAGAGAGAACATCATTGGACCATCCATTGAACATGCCATGGGACCATTCAGTTCTTCAACAGCCTACTTCCATGTTCTTGCTGATCATTTCGATCACATCGCCTCTGCTGACTCGTCCCACTCCGAAGTGAATCGTCTCAAAAAGCAGTTCGTCGCATTCATGTGGCGTTCAGCTATTCTACCACTTGTTGACACTTGTGACAACCACGGTCCGTTCCCCCTGCGTCATGGCGATTTTCATGTCGACAATATATTGGTGGACTCCACTGGTCACATTGTTGGCCTCCTCGACTGGGATTGCGCAGCCACTGTACCTTGGGAGGTATTTGCAGTACCAGGCGTAGATACATCGGCCTTCTTTGTCGACGTTTTCGAGACCGGAAAGGCAAAGACAGACATTTTTCCGCCACGCCACGCAATTTTCAATCGCGCACTGAAGGCAAGGCAGACATCATCCCCTCTTCCATCTGGAAAATCCCTCGCGGAACTGCACGACTCCACTGCAGCCCATATTGGCGCATATCTGGCCCTCTTCATGACCTCCATGGAATGTGATTATCGTTTTGTGGGTCGCTCATTGTATAATTTATTGGGGTGGGGAGGAAATATTGACGAAGGATTTACAAAGTTTCTGACAACGCGTGTGTCTAGCCTTCTGCCGGGGCTCTGAGCGAGTATTTGGTTAAATCAGATCCTTCTGTATTGTACAGGCATTTTTGTCTAACCGTAGTTTTTGACTATACCTTCATAGTCTGCAGTGGCTGCAGCCATAAACGAACTATGTTCTGTAATGAAATCGGCTAACGAAAGGTATAGACAGATCACAAGTGGGTAGATGTAGAAACCCACAGCCATATGCGAGTCAAGAAACGTGTAAATTGCTTGACTAATTCCTCAAATATCATACATTCGCGCCCTGCAACACTGTTCACTATACAATGTTCTACATAAGGTGGTGCTAATCGTTTGACTCCGTCCAACGTTACCTGCTATTCCGTCTCAATTATCGCTCAGAGGCAGACGGCAACCCCAGTACCGCACTCAATAGAAGCTTCCGAGTTTAGTGCCAAGAGCTGGAGCACATGGAAGATCAGTACATTTCCTCCGAACCTGCGAATGTCGCCGGCATGTGCTTTACAATGAAAGGTGCAAATGCGACCAGGTCATGCATCTGAGCACGGTGGATTTTGACCAAAGAAGCTAGAGCGGATCCTGTGCTTGCAGATTGGCTGAGGGGTTTTCAAACACACACCGAACTGGGCGTCGTGGTGCGGATATCAAAAGAAGACACTGAGCTTATGGAGATGGTCCGGCATCTTGTAAGGTCGCATTCTGGATGGAGATGAGAGACATTCTCCGCCGACCAGCAGAGACATCTGAATCTCGGATTGTTGGAGAGCGGCACAGGTACCGGATGAGCAGACTGGGCATGTTATGATAGATTGGTTGCCATAAACGAACTTGACAACATGGCGGATGCAACCATATCGACAGAATCGAGCAACTTGGTTTCTTGCACTTGCTGCGTTGTCTTGATAATACACCTTAATGCCCACTCGTCCAAAATTCGACTTCGTGTAAGTACCACTGCAGATAGGGAGTTAGCTACTCTGATGCTGAGCGACGTCAAGAACGAAACATACGCACTTCAATCTCCCAGTCAATTTGCATATACACTATCTTGCTCAGAACTTTAATAAATCTGGGCTGCCTTGCATTGAGCGGATGATTTGGGCCACACTGTGTGTTCGAGATTTGGATAGCAAAGCGACAGCATCGTTACGACGTGATTAGATACAGAATAAACGAATGAGGGATAAGTACAGGGAAATATGTTACAATAGCCATTACCACCAATTGTTTGAAAGTATGTCTGTTATTCCGGAGTTAGCTAAGCTACATGATGACGGTGGCAGACAAAGGCACTCACTACGAAATGTTCTTCGACTAGCGCACGGTTACCATCGTAGGGTCTCTCATGGCCCGTATTCGTTCGTCTCGTGTATCATGCGTCGCTGTTGACCATGATCCTGCTGATGCCCACGCACTCTCCGTTCTCCTCGACCTGCAAATACCCCTCTCCAATAACCACGGATGGTCCTCTACACGTAACGTCCGCTCAACCCGAACCTGAACATTCAGCTGCTCGCCCCGTTCCGCGGAGCTCGTAACGTCGAGAGATGGTTCAGTCCAGACTTCATCTTTGTCTGACTCGAATTGGGCGCGGACCGCGGCACTGACAACTTCAGCGGATTCGATAGTCTTCGAGATCGTGACGAATGAGTCTCTGTTCCGGCGTTCAACAGAGGCTTCTGTTGATGGGGAAGAATATCAGGATTACGATTCAATGGGAATGAAGGGCCCAAGGTGTATACCATTGAGGTCGATTAATATCCTCTGGGTCATGATCCAGGTGGCTACGTAACTGAGCGAAACACTGACAGCTAAGTCAGTCTACGGTGCCATACGAAAACGAAGTAAATAACATACCCCGCACCCTATGATGAATTCTGGTAAACGGATTAAAAAATTGACGAATCGAAAGAACAGCTTACCTGAGTATCCTCGCTCGTTCGATATAGGACCAAGTTAAAAACATTCGTCGCTAACAGTTGGATTGAGCTTCGCGAACACACTTTTGCAAACAACTACACAAACATACCGGTAATGAGGACAAAGTATCCCAGACCATCATACATCATCCTGGACAAATGTTAGCGAAAGGCAGATCCAAGTTAAATAAGTTTTCTTACATTTTGGTTACCCTTGAGATCCTGGCGAATCATCCCTACGATTAGTCTCTAAAGTATGGTAGAGAAGAATGCAGAGATACCCACAGGGAGGTCGTCGCAGAGAAATAGTATTTCAACAGATATCTGAAAGACATGGCCGTGACTACGGTATCATAGATGATCGCGACCATGTAGTGGACCCATGGGCCAGTATGTAGGCCGTGTACCATAGCGCGATGGCATTGACTGGTCGACAGTTAAATATTGTACAGATTGGAGAAAAACGGGCACTTACGTTCCCTGGAAAAACAAGTGAGGCATGATGTTCGTCAGTGTTGATAGACACGAGCATATCAGGTCACAACTTACATCACTATTCAGAGTGGCTGCGGGAGAGGAGTGATCTCAATACGGTAGGTAGACTTGTTGAACCAAGATAAACTTACGGGATCTGCCATACATATTCGCCACCCATTGTGCCTGAGGGAGATTTAGGCACTGATGAGAACGGAAAAAGCTAAGGAGACTTACGACACAAGTCGCGACATACAATGCAAGAATAACGACACCAACAGGTCGTGATCGTTGTGATAGATTATATGTCCTGAGCGACCGTCAGCTGAGCAAGGATTCTCCTGTCGCGGGGATGAGGCGGACATACCTTATACCCAGTACAAATTGAGAAACCATGACTTGCAGCACTGTTGGCGGAGATTTGATGTTTGTCGCACAGTAGAGAGAGCGCGACGCGTACCTTTGAAGATAGGAGGCAACATATACCATCGTTTGCAGGCCTCGAGACTGTATGTTCCAAACCATACGACCCCGCCCAACATAACCAGGATAACACTTATATAACTACCATACAGAAATGTATGAGTGAAAGAATGTTGAATGTAACGATCATGGTACTCACCGAATGAGAATGAAAAGGATGCAGGAAAGACTATTAAAAAAGTAACATCAATGTGACGTGTCTCATCAAGAATACGAAACTTGTCATACGCAATACGTCCATAATATTGCTGGGATTTGTAAAAGCGGTACTCGGCCGGAATCGTTATCAAATAGCTATTCGTAAAAAAAAGTCACCAATGAAATCAGAATTCAGGCAACTGATTGGCTCACTCGTATGCCCCCACCGCTATCGTTGCCACGCGCAAAAACTGTGCTGCTTGCGCGCCGGCACGGAGGACCATTAGCGAAGACAAGCTTCGTCGTGTCCTCGCGGACAGCACGAAGGGGAGGAAGAATCCAGTCAGCAGGGGAATGCGCGAAAAGAATGTTTTGAAGACGTAGAAGCGTATGGACAGAGGACGGAGTCTACCCGATGCCGATGGTGCCTTTAGCAGGCCTCTTTCAGGCAATTCGAGGCACGAACACCGTTCAGCCACCTCGACAGTCAGTCAAATACCTGCTTAGAACTTGCCAGTACTTTATGCTTAGAATCTTTACAAAAGCCTAGAAACACTGGTGCACCCACACCAGTTCCCAATCATTCAGTTCGGTTATTTTGGTTATCGACTTTTGGCTGGCAGTCCACTTGTATGAGCTTGAAGTTGATCTGAGTGGCATTGGAAATAGCTGCTCAACGTCACCAGTGACGTTTCTGATGGTTATCAGGAAGCACAACCCTTAGGTTCTATTCAGGCTGTCGGCTAGCAGACTGCCAAGGACACGATGACTTGCTAAGCTCTCTGGGGTATCACGCTGAGTATCTCGAAAGCCGGCCACTTGTATTGCGCAAAACTTGCGCGTGATATACGCGATTGTGTGCTCAGTGTGTGCATATGGTCTCCATTGCTCGGTCCCGACGGGGCGTTCTAGTTGAACCCCTCCCGGCGTCGATATACGTACGCGTCAGCGAGTTGGGTACCAAGTCTCCATCTACGGTCCCACATATCGTATCCGTCAGGGAGTACACCGCGGACCGATGAACCCGCCTCTCCACATCGTCCAACAGCTCTTGCGACTTAATCGGGACCCACTCAGCATGTCACACCCTCAGGCTGTCATTAGCGGCGGCCGCGACTTTGTCATAGAATCATTTAAATCAGCGGGTAATCTTGTCCATCTACACGTCTCTTGATCTAATACAACAGCGCCTCGGCTTTCAACTTGATTGTTCATAAAACCTCTTTTATTCAACTTCAGGCATATCAGTCTGTCAATCACACACTATGTCCGTAGGCGCTGTCGAGAAACTGCGGAACCATGGTTAATTATCCACATGAAAGTCCCACTTCTGATCGCGCTCAGCACAGGTGTGGCAGCTACCTCATGGTTCTCACAGCGGAACATTCAACATTCTAAAAGCGATCCGTTCAACAAGGGTTTTTATGCTTATCTGATTACTGTAAACGCTCTGGTCTGTCTATTCTTGCACTAGGCGTTACGGCAGTTCAGCCGGACCGCTGAGTGGGTAGTGATCTGCGCATCAACCACCTTTGCTCCCGGCTTACCTGTCAGCACCGAACACCGCACCTCTGCGACTGATCACATTCATCACCGACATTTCAACAGTAATGATGAAACAAGGTCGCCGCATGTCGCCCAAAACGCACCATCTACACTAATGAATCCAAACAGGCTAGACTGACTTTATGTGCATGTGGATTCACAGATTAGCGCCCATGGGGCTTCTTTTTACTCAAACCGTGGATCATCACCCCTACTTACTCCCTGTCTGATGTGGGGCTCGGTGCCTCGAAAAGCGATCCGATCAGGCCTGAGTTTTTATTGATTCAATATGGTGACGAATTATATTATTTCACAACATAGATACAAATGCCAAGAATAGGATACGATTAGTGTATATTTCCTTGTAACGTATGATTAGGCACCTACAAAATAAATAAAATGAGTAGAAGTATACGCCAGAGAACAGAAGAGACTCACATTGGGAAGCGAGTAGGTTGAGCTGAACAACGCTGGACCAAGTGACACGTAATAGATTTCGACCGTGTTCATTAATATTCAAACGTAGAGCAGGATCAGCTGAGAGACCGAGTTGAAGAGCCATGCTCATCGCTGTCTATTTGGAGTGTAAGAGAATAGCATATGCAGGCATAACGGCTGCTCACCTCAGCGTATGAGCGGAACATGGAGATTTGTCCATTATCATATTCCAACCATGCCAGGAGCATCAATGCATGCATGGTCTCCATGCTTGGCGGATACATCACTGTCGGCAAAATCGTCTAAACGGCCGCAAATCAGTGTCTAAAACCAATGCAAAGATCAAGAGTTCTTACTTTCGCTGCATCTCTGTAAGCCGCCGCGATACAATCTAGTCCTTGCGAGACCAGTGCGGGATGGTCAGAGAATCTAAATTGAAGATTAGATAAAGTCAAACACGAACGTATAGACGCACCTAACGGCCAAAGCTGCAATAGTGCTAGAAAGCAGAGGCGGCAGGATTCCGCGAGAAAATCGTTCTAGCGTATCGTAATATGTGATGAAAGGACATTTCATGCCAAGATGTTGGGTAAATATTTGAATGTAATGGGGCATAAGTGAGCGGTGAGGATATTGTGGCTGATCGAAATCGAATAAGGGTACGGGAATACCCTGCTCATTAAATAAAGGAAAAGGTTGGTTTGAAAATTGCGAGTCGGTGCTCCAGAGACTGGAACTAAAAGGTGATGAATGGTCCAACAGAGTCAACGTTGGGGAGGGCGGCGCTGATTGTGTCTGACTGTGTCTGCAACGAAGTCAGCATCGCAAAAAAAACACACAGAATGAATGGGCGCACCTAGTTTTTCCTAGAGAGCGAATGGGATCCGAAGGAAAGGACTGATTACGGCAATGACCTTACGAGCTCATTTAGTAATCGATCGCAGAGGGAGAAATAAGACCCACCTAAGTAGGAAACAGAGGTATTGGAGGCGGTTATGAAATCGTCGAATGCTGGACCGTCCATAGGCATGAATAATTCGTCATGCGGCGCTCCCGGTTGTTGCTGTAACTTGTGCACAGATTTACAATTTGTATGATCGCCACAAGGCGGCCGTGGGCTGGGACTGGCCATGACCCGACTACGCTCTACAAAGTAGCGTTCTCTGTCGCGGAATCGACAAGAGACCTTTGCCTGACTGCATGCTTCGCACTTGGCATCGGGGGCAGCTTGTAAGCACTTAATTTTTTTGAGGCGGCTGCGAGCACGTGTAAAGAAGCGGCGAAGACGACGAGTGGTTGTGAGATCATACCAGTTATCACAAGAGGTCACCAGCCTAGGGCGCTTTTTGTGGTTTTGCGTTGCCTGTGGGGACTCAAAGACAAATTGTAAGCCGTCCATGGAGGAAGATTGGTGGGTTGCGCAGTTTGCAAGTAACCTTACACAGGGGGTGCAATTTATAGGCTAGGAATGATGACGATCGGCGAAACAGCATCACCAGATCAAGTTCGCAAGCACAAAGTGGGAATTCACGGTCATTGATAGCGCCCAGTAACTAGGACCGTGACTAGCGGCCAAGATTAATGAGTACCACAGCTGCTATTTCGAGTTGAATGGACTTGCTGTGACACCAAAGCAAGGACATATCACCGAGATCCGTGTCCACCAATTGGAAACTAGGTATCGGGGACTTCACAGACGGGCGGTGCCGTCCATGTGCGTTACATAATACCATCAATTCCAACTTGCCACGCTATTATTCAACCATTTCGGCGCAGTAGCTTTGTGGCGCATCTTCTATTCAGTTCACCGCCTTCCGCGCGGCGTGGAGACAGCTGAAACGGGCTGTCAACGACGCTAATTAGCCAAATAACGGACATTCCTGTAACTTCCTATAGAACCAGGTTCTCACACTGGCATCTCGCAGCTGCCTGTCAGGCAAAGGCTGAGCCGCTGAGGTTCATGACAGTTTAAATGAACGGGTCAACGTGTTTTTACATTGGAAATCCGTTGATATCCTTCGAACAGATGTATGATTCGGCAAATATGACCATTGCCGATTCGTGCCAAGTGAGTCATGGGTACTTCCTGTGCATGGTTGCCGGAGACCGTAATTGTATGAAAAAAGTAAGACCACTGTTCATATTGGACGAGACTGGCGAGTAATGAGTATATCCTATGGATGATTGCCGGAGACTGGAACTATATGAGTCACTAGTCATTTCGAGTTAAAGCAGCGCGGCCAGGATCACCGCTATCAACAATCAATGATCTGCAAAAGCACTAAGAACGCATTCGACTCCTTGAGTTTAGCTCTGGCGCACCGTTGGGCCCGGCCGGACAGATTACAGAACCGTGCAACTTTGCCACCTGGTAGCGAATCTTGATCTACCACGTCACCATCCCCAGCAATTGTTTCTGTTTCGTGATTTTCGCCATCCCAGCCAATTTTCAAAGAGCGTATACTGTCATACTCCTCCGCGTCTTCGTCTCCTTCGTCCTCTGCGGAGAAAAGTACGTGGCGATTGGTATAGGTCGATTCAGTGTCCTAGGAAATGTGCATTCTTCAGTATACGTCTCAGAAAGACAATGTTAAGAACAAAACAAATCCACTGACCACGTCACTGTTAGTTCTCAACAACGAGATATTCCTATGATCTGTCTGATCGAGCTCGACGTAGACCCCAACGTCGCCGCCGCCAACACTATCGTCCACTTCGACAGGATTACCATGAGCATCTAGAGGGACGGTGGACTCGATTGATTTTCGGTATTTGTGATATGTGAACAGCGCGATGCCTGAGTAACAGCAATCCCAATTAGATGTTTTCTATCATATCGGAAGGGACCACGACGTACCACATATCGTGATGGCGACACCAGTAATGTTCAAGGGAGTGAGCTCATCACCAAAAAACCAGGCCGAAATTGTAATAGTAGTCACTTCCTTTGCTATGCCAGCAATAGACATCGGTACAACTCCCGCCCGTTGAACGATACTGAAAATAACAGGGTCAGCGCCGAATTCCGCATGACTACAAAGCAAATTGCACACACTAATACTCGCTCATCATCATGCAAAATGCCACCAAGCCAGGAAGAAGCAAGTAAGGGAGGGTATTTAAGGTCGCCCAAAATCCGTCGAAGAAGGGAGAAGTGAAGACTCTCACCCAACCCTCGAGCACTAAACTGATGATGGCCAAAAAGAGTCCCATGAGAGGCGAGAGCCAGAAAACGGTTGCTGCGGGATTATCCAAGCCCATTTTCTTGTCTCTAAGGAGCAGTTGGGTGAGACCCCATCGTAGGCCGCCGAATGCGCTGGCACTGAGCACGAGAAGCAGGCCGGAGAGAACAAACTGGGTCTCGGTTGCAACCATGAGCACGACACCGCTGAATATGAGCGATATTACGCCAACGAGACGAAAGGAGAAAGTCTCGAGTCGCAAAATAAAGGCAAAGAGGAGGACAAATATTAAGGATGATGATTTGCACATGGCTAAAATGCAATTGGTAGGTCAATGTGAAGAGCACGGCATACGAGATCATGCGAACATACTATAAAATGATAGCGTTATAGTCTTAAGAGAAAGGTTAGAGAGTCCAATGTCCAGACCTGTTGCCACAGCAGTTGGGACAGCTTTTCGGCTGAGAAATTGCGTACATGAGCGTTGTCAATCAGACACAAGCAGACGCACAAGTCACTGGTGACACCGTAAAAAAAAACTGGTATCACCACCCCATCATTCCCATAATATCTCAAACGGAGCGATAGGGAACAGAAAGTCCAAAAGTTCAGACGTCCGACGTCATCAAGTGTGATCGTGGACGGAAACCTTGGAAATACGGGCTCGCAAAGCATCACCCACCATATCATTCCCCCTTCCTTACACCTCACTGCTAGCTGATCCAAAGGGCAACAAGGAAAACTTACATGTAGTCATTTCTAACTGGATTTCGTTCCGGTCTAAATTGCTTCGGCCAAATGGCTCTAATGCTAGCCGCCAGTGAAAACTGCACGAACATGTGTAATGCAGTCACAAAGAGCGGATATGGGAATCCAAAGCGCTCTGGGGCGAACATCCATTTGTTGTAAACGGATAGGACGGTTGCAAACAAAAACCTGGAAATCACTGATGTGAGTGCATGAGACATGTGATGAGAGTATTCGCCAAACAAACAGGCAGTTTGAATTACGCACCACGAAGAAATAAAAATTGTGTTTATGACGGCGTTCCTCCACCAAAGTCGTTTCTTCTCAACCAATGATGCCAGGTGAATATGCTCGTCCTGATCCTGGTTCGTGAATGAGCGCTCGAGAAGAACTCCATCTACCGTGTCGCGTAGAGCATACTCCTCGTCGTCCTGTGAAGCTGAAGCCATAAGAGGACTGCTCCTCAGAGGAACATGGAGTCGCAGAATCACGACGGTTGTCGCAACGTTTCACGGAGAGTACCCGTTTAGGAACCGCCGGTTGGCCGTACAATTGCCGAATTCAGCCAAAACTCCGCCAAAAATGGCCAAAAATTGAGCAAGTAATGATCGTCCCCCTGGACTGGCAGGACTGATATCTCGTGGTGCATCGAAGGCCACGCTGTTCTGTTAACGTCACATATCGCTCGTCGTACGGCGGCTATTCTGTTAGGTAATGAGGTGCATGTGCGTCCATTTTTCCTTTCTTAAACCAGTATAACCTCCAAGAACGAACCAATGACTGCTGCCGCTACAGAACCGGGCAAGTCCGATGTAGTAGCCAGCTGTTGGGCGTCAACGGCTAAAGTATAGACCTCCTACATCACCGGGGCTGAGCACTAGCTGAAACTGATACCGTTTGTACGGAATCGTCGTATCCACGAGTGATACCCACTAGTGATATCTGGTCGAGTCCTTATTCTTTGGGATCCCAGGCCTTTCTGTTTCAGCAGACGTGATGGCTTTCGCCATCGATGGCTATCGGACTCCGCACAGATAGTCGGGCCCCGCCACTCAGCTATACTTGTGCGGATATCTTAGAAGATTGTCTCCGGGTAAGCGTTATATCCCCATCAAGAAAACCGCAGCTTACCCGCTTGCTCAGGCTCTCACGCTCGGTGGAGACTATTGAAAATTTAAAAGTCCCTCGTACATATAGAGAGCTTCATATGTCTAATACGGGAGGCATGGTTAAGGAACTTTGCGTCTTGCTTTACATTTCCGTTTTATTTTAGGGATCTTATTATCGAGTGTTCGGCTCATTACCAGCTTTATGACTGCTTGCGTCATTCTCAGCGCTGTCAGTGACTCGGTGCGTTTTACATGCTGGGAATAATATCTGATACATAACATCTCGTTGTTCGGGATATTACCGCACCTATACATGCTGATACAGCACGAATAATAGCCAGATCAACTTTCCGACGGAAGCATCTTACACGACTTCGGCATGGTATTTTCTATCAACAGAAATATGGGGACGATACCACATAACGATGCCTCAGCACTGGAACAATTTGTTGGAGTGTCTTGCTTCTGGCTGATTGCAACGTTTTACTGATTGCTTTTCGTGGTTAGTTTCCAACTTGTAGCTGCTCCCGCTGTGACCAGAAATAGACGCTTCAAGCTACATAGATGGTCTTATCTTTATCCTTCTTTCTTCAGGCCAGGGATGTAAAAGGTCGGAACGACGTCGTCAATGGCTCCTCCGACGCGCGTGGATTATATTCGAGGATTCACGCAGTGGTGATCCATCCACGCGGTTTGACGGCTTGAAATATTCGCAGTTTACCGAGATCCTGTCATCGCACTCCAATGAAGTAGGCGGAACTTCGGTAAATATTTTGACTGGTCCAGCTTTATGAAAATAATCATTCGTTGTTGATGGTCCTGCTCCACAAAGCCTCTGTCGGCTTGATCGGTGCATAGGCTCGACAACTTTGGGGCACACTGTCGGCAACGATTCTTTGTATTCAGCTATCGCAGGCAACCACTTGTCCGACTGATACCTTCGAATGATAGTACTGGCATCATGATATCGATATTATATCGCGTCTTTCTTATGCTATTGTCGTAGGCCAAGCGGAAGCCGCAAGCAGTTGACGTACCCTAATAATTATGGCCGATCACCAGTTACCTGCCCTGTCCAAACACCGTCAGACGCTATTTTAGTACTTGACATTCACCCGTCGCTGAGGCAAATATGAAGATTCGGCTCGAGGCATGTGATTTTTGCACGTTATGTGCTTGTTTTGCGGATTTTAGCTTTCCTGGGCGCCGGTTGAACTCTCTAGTTCACCACAAACACCAAACTTTATTTGACATCTGAGGTTTGTTCAATGTCGGGACTCGTTTTACCATGTAACGGGTTCGACTTGGGTTCGACGTTTTCAATGCGCCGCAGTCACGGGCGTAGGATAGGAGATAGGATAGGGGGTCAAATAACATATATAAAGACGAGTCCTTCAGTTTCTCGACGCTTAGTAACACCCTTTAACTCCTATAACCATCATGCTCTACGTTGCGCGAGTGGTCGTCTTTAGTGAGATTCCGCTGTCATATGAGAACCCGATTGGTTGCTCAATACACGATTTTAGCTTTCGCTATTATATTTGCCATCATCGTGCTTGGATTGGCTGCTGAATTCACCCACACAACGCGAAATGTCTTAGGAACCACATTCAACTTTGCTGCGTTGGCTATCTCGACTGCCGCAATTACTATCGTGACACTGCCTATACTGTGAGCAATAGAAGACATTGCGACGAGACCCCTACTAATCGTAAATCCGCAGAATGATTGTCGATTGTTTCTCAGCTGGCGCTGTCACATCGATGATCATAGCTGAACTTATCTGGATATGTGCGTTATACCCTTCTAACGGTCGTGGTGCATACTGATGTCTCCTTTCTTAATCAGTCGTGCTTTGGGTTCTATGGGTCGCAACCGCTGCAGACGCAGCCCACTTCAATTCAATCGACTTCGGCTCAAACTGTAGTATTGTTCGCCCCTTCCTCCGAAGAGGATGCCGTGAAGTGCAAACTGTCGAAGGATTCTCCTTTATAATCTGGATCATGCGTAAGTCCGTTTTGAGCTCGTGGGTTGAGTTTTTGATTCATCAGGGTTCAATTTCAGTTTTAATCTACTGGGTTGCCCTCTTGATTATGGCCTTGATCGGCCGCAGACGCGGACGCACTACATGGAAGAGCTCCGTCAGGCAGGGCGATTTCCTTGGCACCAGAGAAGGTGCCCCTGTCGCCACTCAATCAGGTCAAGCACATACCGACAACACCTCTCAACCCCCCATGCAGCAGCAGCAAACTCCCATGCAGGCTCCACCTCCAAACGCTCCCAGTCAAGGATATTCGACACAGACTGCACCTCAGGGACCGTATCAGACATCGCAAGGTCAAGCTCTTGGGCGCGAAAATGTGGTTTAGTGATGATGCTTAGCTCACGGCCTTCCATTATGATCTTCTGCGAAAATTTATGTTTTACATTATGTATATCTACCAAAGCCGTCGCTGTTTAGTTTTTCGAATTAACTATTATTAAAATGATGCATATATCAACCCCTCTTTCCCCAATACAAGCCAAATCCTGTTTTAGTTGCAGTTTAAGTTCGCCGGATCAAAACAGCTCCCGTCGGGTGACTAGGAATGGCGGTGAGATGCGAGGAAAAATGGAAGTGTCACTTGAAAGGTGGAGTGGTTAGGTGCGAGGAAGTTCTGAAAGTCATCATATTCCCGGAGGATAGAGTTTCTCTACCAGCAAGAATCGACATGGCTCCCGATCAGCCTTGCCTCATGACCTTCTGAATCATACGAGTTAGGTCTCTGGATATAACTTTGCTGGTCTATCCATGCGATGCTGGTTCTATCGTAGCGCCGAACTGTGAGGTCTCATAGACTATATGTTGGACAGGGATGCGGCTTTAGCATCCTTGCGATGCTGGTTCCACCGTGGCCCCGAGCTGTGTTATCTTCAAGACTCATGAACGCGACTCCGGAAAATCCTTGGTACACCCGATCCTTTGGCATCAGTGCGTAATTATACAGCATCAAAATATCGATTGTCTCCACAAATTAAGGAAGGGAAATCACCAAAGTTCATCATGCAACAGCACTGGTTGAGACATCGACGAACCCCGCCTGGCCCGGATACGATGGAACAGACGAGAAATTGGCTCGGCTGATGATCTGAATGATGATGATCTGAAAATGATCGTCGGCTCCAGTGATATCGCTGAAGGCACAGTCATCTGGCGTGCCTCGTGGTGAGCTTCTTGTCCGCCACCACCGGCCCAACGACTTCCTGTCTGTAGTCCGCTGTGTCGGATACATTAAGCCTAGAGTTTCCCGGCTGTCGTCTCTAGTAATACTTAATCTGCTTGAGTGAATGACTGCTCCTAGATATCATAGCAGTTTCCATCACAAGCATAGATTTAGTGCGATTGTTTTGAATACCTTTCTTCTGGGATACCCTACTGGTCTAAATGTGTCTGGATGATCATTTTTATTTTGTCCGAAATCGCTGTAGCCATGATTGGTCCGAAAAGGTGGAAACACTTGTCTACCTGAATCGCTTTCCGCTACCTCGGCGTGTGCGTACCCAATATTCAATGGGACAGGCCCAAACAAGTCGAGGCGAAGGGATGAACACACTTACTCACTGGCCTGATCTGCCATATCCCATGTGAAACTAGACATGACACGATGCATATCTTGGTTACCAACACGGGATGACCAAGAAGGTATCTCCAGCCAACCTGCGGGCAAATGAATTGCCGCTGAGTAGTTTGCCCACTAGCGGAGCCAGCACTGTGCCTTTTCTGACCATCATCGTTGCGGCAGCCAGTTACTCCGTCGTTAGATAAGAGTCAATAGATCTCGATTTCGGCCTGTCGTATCTCGAGTTGCTGTCAAGTTGCTGTCGTCTTTCAAAGATCAGTGAGACGTAGTGTTACTGACTTGATCACAGAGAATGTATTGGGCGATCGTTGAAGATATAGTATGTTAAAAGAAAGCCGATACATTCTCCGTAGAATATCTGCTGGTAATTGCAGCAGCCGTCCGAGTCCGATGCGGCCGTCTGGTACAAAGTTCGATCACAATTACCCGATTGGATCAGGGTTTACCTCAATTTAGTAGCGCCTGGCCCTTGTACTCCGGATGCAATTGCCGCCGCGCCGAGATCGCACGGACTCCAGACTGGATAGATATATATGCAGTTAGTCTTTACCTTAGATTCCCTCGTTTGAGCCGGGTATACGATATATCAGACTTTCCTGTTATTCTACTTGGATTGTCTACATCCCGTCTGGGCGACTGAATGTTCACTCCGAATTCTAAGGAGAAGCAAGTAGGAACATATAAGTCTAAGTCATTATGCGTCCTATAGATGAGCAGTCGGTCGGGCTATGGTTTGTATTCTAATCCAGTGCGTTGGGAACATGATATACGCAATTATAGCTGCCGCCTCAGGCCTGTTACACTCCACAAGCTCTACACCCGGATGATGCAAGGGAAGTTTCTCTGTCAAGTGATACTTGTACGTAGAGGAAATATGGGTAGGATTAATCCTACCAACTGAAGTTCCCGCGGCGCAGGGATGGGTGTACTTGGCTTGGGCTGAGATTGGTACCTCTCGGTTCGTTTTTCCTATCTGAATCATCTTTCTGACGTCGATATCTACCTTAGAGAAATTGTAGAGATTTCAGATTTGGCTTGCAGTAGCTTTCTCTGCTCTCATTAGGCACATTTTTAATGTAACGAGCATTTTGAAGATCTGTCATTTAATTTCATCGGTTTATTTGATATATGCGTTGGAGAAAACAATAATTAAGATCTGATGTTCACTGGGCTTTCAATGGATATTCGGAAAGAATAGAGTTATCGAACTGGAGTCTCAGTCTGACGGGCCATATTCCCTCAATCCTGTCAACTCTGCCATTCATTGAGAAGTGAAAACCGACTGTGAGGATGATCAGGGCCCAGTGTAAGTTTGCTGCCCTCCGCAGTTTCACACCCAGATATTACACTGTCAGGGGATGAGAAAACAACATGGATGAATTGTGGTAGAACTAAAATAAGCGGACGCAAGTGTAAATCGCGATGCAAAGAAGATGTAGAAGCAGTTCACTGATAGCTTTAAAAAGATAATAGCTGCATGAGGTTAACGCCCAACGGCTTGAGGGAAGTCGAAAGTATTATGTGGATCCAACCGAGACTTAATTGCTTGCAGTCGCTTCGTGGTGGAATTGCCGTAGTAAACCTTGTGCGCCTCCGCTGCGCTCAGTTGAGGACTATTTGACATACGAGCAAATGATCAATCTCAGATTAGTACCAGAAGAAATGAACGCACTCAATATAGCAGCCATACATCGCAAATTCGGTACCCGACATTTTGGTTGTGATTGAATTCACCATACCATCAACAAAGGAAATACCGTCGGTAGGGTATGGCGGGGACTTGTTCATACTCGATGCATAAAACTGGAATGTGTAGAGGGCAGAGCGACGAGAGAATGCTGTCTTGGTGCTGGAGACGGCGTTGATGGCGGAGTCAGGACCCCCCCATAAATCGGCCTGAGATCGTTCAGATATTATGGAGCCGCATTGAAGAAAGCACCGACCAGGGTGAACCAAGAAGTGTCTGTTGTAGTCCCATCACTATACAAATACTCGAAAAACGACAAGAGAGCTGCCTCTGTCAGAGGCTTGTCTTCCGCTACCATTAAGCTTTTAGCATAAAAGGTGTCCGAGATATCTGGTTTGGTATTGGTGTTGAGAATACCGTCGTCATCTCCGAGCTGCTGCAGTACACCGACCCAGTCATATGCTTTGACAGACGAGTTTATAGGTGGCTGCGGGACAGCATCCAAAAGCGGTTGTATCACATTTTCGAATTGGCTTTGGGGTCCATAGTAGACACCACCAAATGCAAATGAACCGTTGGCTAACTGGACGTTGATACCCAACTGTGACGGGGCATTATTGGCACCAAACTTCTGGAAAGCTAGAAACGTCTTAGCGGCAATAGTCGAATTAGGAGCGCTGAATGCGTAGTTAAATAAGATATTTGTTGGAGGTGCCGAATGTGTCTTGACAGTAAGCGAAGTGACAATGCCAAAGGATGGTGCCGCGCCGCGGATGGCCTGTGAGCACGAAATGATCATCAGAGTCGCAGTCTAATGTAAGCAAGAGTACGCTCACGAAAAACAGATCTTTATTCTCGGTGTTGCTTGCGTTCACAATGCTCCCGTTCGCCAGCACTACCTGTGCTTTGATAACGGCATCAAGTGCCAAACCCCAAAGACGGGACGGAAAGCCGAATCCACCGCAACCTAAATGACCTCCGGTGCCAACGTAAGGGCAAGTCCCTGGTTAGAGAAAGAGTGTGAGTAATCATAAACCCTGACGGTACGAGAATATTTACCGTGAGCCATAGCCTGTTGTCCTCCGTTAAAAAGTGCAAGTGCAAGATCACCAAGACGGATTCCCGTCCCAAACACAGCTGTCTTATCACTTGCAGTGACGTTAGTGCTGTTAAGATGTCTTAGGTCTACGACCAACGATCCGTTCTGGCCTCCTACGCCGTTGGCAGCATATGAATGACCACCACTTCTAGCGGCCACTTTTACGCCTGCATGAGAGGCACATTTGACTGCGCTGGCAACTTCATGCGTAGAGGTGGGGAAAACAATGTCAGCGGGACTATATGAAAAGCGGCGGTTGAATGCAAGTGAGTCTGCGACATAATCAATTGAAGAAGACGAAACAGGTTGCAAGTTGGCCGAAGATAAGCAAGAGCTGAGAGTTGAAGCGTTGGAAGATGCAGATATTAGATGAGCGCTCACGAGGAGCGCGGCTACGAGTGCCGGTAAGTAGTTACCAAATGTCATGGTTGATCGTTACTGAGCAGGGCAGGTGGCTCTAAGCTGTGAGCGGCAAAACAATTTCGTAGGACTGTTAGGAGACAACAGGGGATATCAAGACCGTGGGCAAAGCCAAACGCCCATAGTAGCTGTATCGCATAGCTGCGTGGGATGTTCATATTTAATTTGCTATATTACCTCCTGAATTTCGCGGCTTATATTTTTCGGATTCGCTGGGTTTATTAAAATTCACCGTGCAAGTATCTTTGGACAAGGAGTTTAGTCGTTCTCGCGCCAAACAGAAAATCCACACTAACCTCGATTCAGACCTTAACCGAGGGGTGCGGATCAATCGTCGTTGATAAGCCAGAATGACGCCAGGCAGCCGCATATGACTGCAACAGGAATGCAAAGTATTCCTGCTCAGGAGACCTTTGGCAGATTCCAGGCCGTGCCAAGTACAATTATTTGGCGCCCGCACCGCCACATCCAAAACGAGCGACAACGTCTGGCACGACTTCCGGCGTGAGGAGGTTCAAGGTGCCGAGCTAATCAATTGCCACAAGCCACATGTGGAGCCGCCGTGTGGCATTATAGGGACTGGTGGCAGGTCTTCGTATGCAGGAATGTGACTGTGTGACTCGGCTCGAGTTGTTAAGCTTGACTGACTCAGATAATTGGCCAGACACGTACGAGTTCTGAGACACAGGGTCTCTGCTGTTGCCAGGCCGTAAGTGCTCCCTAAGGCTAGGTCAACGTTTTAGACTATGAGCGGTGGCCCTCACAGGCCACACCTCGTGCAAATCCATTTCCGAATTCCAACCATAGGCGCAATTCTCTATAGATACGATATCCTGAGCTCGCGAATGTTGAACCCGTATCTATTTTGCACCGGGGAGACTAGTGGGGCCGTCGTGGTTTACGTTCGGAGCAAGTCCCTTCTCTGTGCCTCCCAGATGCCATGTGGCTGTGTGACTTGATCCTCATGACAACTAAGCGACCACTGAGCAACTCATCTTTGGCAGGAGGTCTCCCATCAGACCCCGCGTCAGTTTCGAGGCCCCTGGACAGCCGTCAACTAAAAAAGACCAAAGTTGACAATGCATCTGGACAGGTCTCGAGTTTGCCCTCAACCTTTTCCTGTTTCTGACCAAATTTCATAAGGACTCTCAGGAAACGCTCATCCCTGATCCCGTTTATGAAGAAATACGCAGTGCTATTAATATCAAGAAGGCTCTTAATAGCATAAGCAAACTGCGACAACTAGGCTATTGTCCTACCAAAGTCCACAAATTCCGCCAACAATTTGGGCTCGATAACGAGGATGATTCACATGATGGAAGTTTCACGGACCCTAACGTTAGAAACCCGGAAGAAAGATTTAGGACTAGAGATCTCGCCAACCAGGTATGTAAATACGTGATTCTGATTTGTGGAGCCGGCTCCTCCTAACGGTTTCTTCCCTCGGGTAGGCGATCCTTGATGATCTTAAGGACGTGTGTAAAGATATAAAGGACCTATCTGCCTCGCATGCTTGTGGGTCACTCGAATACGGCACCTTTGATTTACGCATCACTCGTCCCGGATGCGAATACACCAGTAAAGGGTGGTGCTATTCGAGAGAAATCGAGGGTCTGTTGCATGACTGGTTTGAACACTCTGCCATTTCGGGGTATGGAGACATGCATTCCTTGGAGACCAAAGTTGACTGCGAGGTCCGCAATGCCCGCGAGATCCCAGCATCAGAATTCGAAGTCACGCCGGCATTATTGCAGTACATTCAGAACTTGTGGAGAGAACATTTCCTTCCTCGTAGTGTGCGAGCAGAGCCATACAAAATCCACCTTTACGGGCCTGGAGGTCACTTTAAATCACATCGTGACACCCCGGAAACGGGTCTTGTGGGCACGTTCTTGGTCGGTCTGGGTGACACCTCCAGCGCCTCTACGGGACATTTCCGCATTGGCAACGAGATGTTAAAGGCCCATACAGGGAGTTGGGTTGCATTCCACCCTGATGTCCCCCATGAAATCACCAAACTGGAGGATGGATACCGCGCCGTGGTGGCGTTCAAGATCTTCCGGGCCGAGAACGACTCCGAAGATACATTACCTGCCGAACTCCAGGCTCGCATGAAGACGATTCTCGATCAGATTCCAGCACCGTTCGGATTGTTCACGACGCACCAGTACTCCATTGGTACTACCAGCCTCAACGGGTTTGACGCATTGCTATCAGCGTATGCCCGTTCAAGGCACGACACGCAAGCTCATATGCTCCCGGTCGTTACGAAGTTTTACGGCGAGGCTTTTTTCGAGCAACAGTCCGAGGACGAGGAACACGTCGCTATAAGTCACGTTTATCCGTTCACTGGGGCTCACGTGGATATTTTGTTGAACAAGAATGCGGTACAGGCAAAAAAGGAGGTTCAGTGGCTTGATGAGTTGTCGGAGATCCCTTTCTATACCTGGGATCTCAAGGCATCTTCGGAGGTTTGGCAAGAGGACTACCCAGAAGGGGTGGGGTACACTGGCAACGAAGCTGATTCGTCACGAGAAGATTCTATCTACTTGTCATACGCGATCTTGTTTCTGCCGCGAACTTCCAAGTGATCCTCGTGAAATTCATCCCTATTTATAGATGAACAAGTGCGTTCTATCCATGCGACTAATGAGAGCATTCTTACTATTCGTTCTATGGAGTTCATTACTAGCGTACACTTGCAGATCCTCTCGTATATTTCATCACAATCCCACTATGGTCTCTCACATGCCGACATGAATAAAAGGTACCCAAGATGTAAATGATGACTTCCCCGATTCCTCCAGTTGATCACGAAGGCATTTCACAGCGTGGTGGAGAGCATGTGCAGCCCGCGTGCTGCTAAGTTGCGGGTCACGTACAAGATGCGAATATACCTCACACGCAACCACCGGAGCATCCTCGTCCATGATTGACCACATTGTTGCAATCACACTTCTGTATCCTGCAGCCAACATCCCTGCCGCCAGATGAACAGCCTCCTCCGATAGCTTCTTGTCACCTTTGGCAGTTTGGCATGCGGACAGGAACGCAAAGTCGGCATGGGGAAATGGTTGCGAGATGAGCTTGGATAGTGTCAAGGTCCCGTTCTGAAGACTAAAGGCGCTCTGCGTAGGTTCAGAGGTCTCTTGAATAGCATGGCATGCAAGGTGAACCCAGCTGCGTTCTTGCATACCATTGACTACACTCTCCACCGTCGCAAGTTCCCCTGACAGGCTGTGAATATGGAGGCTGGAATCGAGTTGTTCCATTTGCGCAAGTTCTTTTTCTGCATTTGGGAGCGGAGATAGTCCTGGTGTGCAGGGTTGAATGACTGCGAGAAGTCCTTGGAACTGTTGCTGTGCAGGGACAGGTCGTTCAAGCAGGGCGGTCAAAGTGGGTGTGTAGGAGGAGACAGCAAAGTCCGATGTTTTGAATCCAAGTTCACGTGTGTTGTATAGCCCGGCAGCGTGGATGGGAAGAAAAGTAAGTGGTCCTGTTGCACACCACCAGATACGAGGTGGTTCTGGGTCAATGGATACCTTAAAATACACTTTACCATCAGTACTAAATTCCAGTCGAAAGCAAACCACCCACAGAGAATGCAAGAGCTGCCAGAACGGGCTGGACAACATTTGTCCATAACATGGACAAAATCTCTTCAAACTTGAGGTTGTCATGTTTAGTGGATACCATTTGAGGTCCACGTGCGTCTCGCTTATGAACACCAGCAGTTGAGAGTACTTTATTCAACGAGCGTTGCAAATCCTCTGCTTTAGTGTAGGAGAAACCATCGAGCGGCACGTGAATGACATCGTCTAGGTCTGCCATGACTACCAGTGCATCACATCGAGCTTCGTGAACATTAATGACTACGACGGGACCAGATCGGGCCGCTCTTGAGAGTTTTTCCAACTTCTTTGGCCGTAGAAAGTCTTCGAATCCTGGTATAGATCTAGCCTTTTCTATGAGCATGTCCCAATCGGTGGCCAGTTTACGATGCTGTCGCGCAGTCTGCTCCATTGATAGCTGTTTATCTGATGGTATGAAAGAATCATTCCGATTACCTGCACTCTCTAAATCCTTCGAGACGCGCTCAAGTTCATTCGCCAGCTCGAAGTCTGCATCACGCAGCTCATCAACGGGGGTACGCAGATTAAGCAGCTGGCCCCATACAACAGAGCGTGCTTGTTCCAGCCATTCTATAGCGGTCTCTTGCTGCCCTAACGCAATGGCAGCAGCCGCAGCTTCATTTCCAATCCCGCCGATGGAGAGAAGCTGCTTATGTCGATCAGATATAGTTTGTCCGAGCCAAGCAACGCGGGGGAGAAGGGCGAGGGCAGTATCATATCCATCCAAAGCGGTCGATGAGTTATCTTTCAAAGACAAACGGGCCCACTTTGTGGCAGCACGGTAACGAAGCGAAGGAATTCCGGCAGAAGACTTGGCGCAAAGCCGGAATTTGGATATGGCCATGTCTACGTCAACGCGGCTTCCTGTGAGCTCAGAGCGGCTGAGTAGTGCTTCCCCGAGGTTGTTGAGAAAACTTGTCTTGTGAGTATGATCATCCGGAATCAGATTCACAGCATCATTGTATGAAGAGATGGCATAGTCAATGTCTACAAGGTCTCCCGTATGCTTGAAGCGATGCAAGGACGACCCCCCAATATTGCACAGACAACCAGGCTTCTGAGCATGGCCGTCAGGAATGAGACGTACTGCATCATTATGAGCCGAAATGGCTTTGTCAATGTCGACGAGCTCTCCTGTATGCGTGAAGCGTTCAGTGAACGAGTTCCCGAGGTTAGTCTGATAGCCACACATGTGAGCATGGCTGTCTTGAGTGAGATTCACAGCATCTGTGTAGGCAGAGATGGACTCGTCGATATCCGACAGTTCTCCTGTGTGTTTATAGCGATTCATAAACGAAATCCCGAGGCTGTTCAGACGATCTGGCTTCTTGGCGTGGCCCATTGGAGTGAGCTGCACAGCATCATGTTGAGCGGAGATAGCTTTGTCGATGTCAATTATGTCTCCTGTGCGCTCAAAGCGACGAAGGAATGAAAGTCCGAGGTTGTGGAGATGACCAGGCTTGGGAGCATGGCCATCTGGAGTGAGACGCACAGAATCAATGTGATCAGAGATGGCATTGTCGATATCAACCAGATCTCCTGTCCGCTGGAAGCGGAGTCGTAACGAGATGCCGAGGTTGTTCAGATAAGAGCGTTTGTCTGGGTGGTCCTCTGGAATGAGACGCTCAGCAATGGTGTTCACTGAGATGGCCTCGTTGATGTCCGCGAGCTGTCCTGTGCGCTCGAAACGGTCCATGAATGCGGTCCCGAGGCCGAGTAGTCGTCCGGGCTTATCAGAGTGGCCGTCTGGGGTGAGGCGCACAGCATCTTTGCAAGCAGAAATGGCCTTTTCGATATCAACAACTTCTTCTGTGCGCTCAAAGCGGCTTGTATATGAGATTCCCAGGTTGTGCAAATAAAGGGGCTTGAGCGCGTCGCCCTCTGGCGTGAGACATACGGCATGGTTCTGAGCAGAGATGGCTCTATTGATGTCAATGAGATCTCCTCTATGCTCAAATCGACGCATTAATGAGCTTCCGAGGTTGTTTAGATAAGATTGCTTGTCAGGGTGGCCTTCTGGGGTCAGCTCCACAGCATTATTGCATGCAGAGATAGCCTCGTCTGCGTCAACTGGCTCTCCTGTATGCTCAAATCGACGTATCAACGAGCTTCCGAGGTTGCTTAGATAAGATGGCTTGTTAGGGTGGCCTTCTGGGGTCAGCTGCACAGCATCATTGTATGCAGAGATAGCCTCGTCTGCGTCGACGGGATTTCGTGTAAGCTCAAAGCGGGAGGTGAATGAGAGCCCAAGC
>KN833012.1:222955-236839 GCA_000827315.1 Piloderma croceum F 1598 | reverse complement strand
GTGTTTTATTGGTGATTATTCTTTTCGTTGATAAATACACTGCAACCATATCACCATAGTCACCCCCTTACACACCAAACAACAGCACACTGGCAAGCATGCAGACCACCACTATCACCACCCACTACCCCACATGAATCATTTGCAAAAGCTGAGCCCCAGTGGCTCGGCTCATCTTTCTATTACATTTACTTCCTCTGTCTTCTTCATATGTTATTTTGTATCTGTATTTGTGTAATGTAGTATAATTTCAATAACAATGAATATTTTCTGTGTTTTCTGAACTTGGCATTTTTTAAGGTAAGCTGCACTCTATCTGATCACATGCCAATCACAAAAACACACCTTTCACCTGCAGCAACAACAAGAACATTTTTGCAAATTCCATCTGCAAGGATCCCTAGCTAACCATTAAAGCTATCCAAAAATAAATGTAAAAATAAACTTCTTTGATATTGAGACAGTTATTAAATTTTTCATAATGGGATCCTGAAGATTATATCTTGAAGAGAAAAAACCTTATAACTCTTCCCATTTTGCAAAATAAATTATTTTCAGTATATTTGTGGGTATCTTGGACAACTTTCTAAAGGTCCTTGCAGACAGAATTGGCAAAAGCCTTCTTCCTGTTGTTGCCACAGTCAAAAGGTGTGTTTTTATTATCAGCATGTGATCGAGCAGAGTGTGGATGCAGCCTACCTTAGTGCAGGCAATATGTCACATGACCTAAGATGGAACTCCACCTTTGTATGACTTGTCAGTCAATCAGAATGTAAAATGTTTTGAAACTTACCCAAGAAATGTTCATTAATCAGGTATTATCAAATATGTAGGATATTAGTCTGTAATTATACAAAGATTCACAAATATATGCCATTTACCCCTTCAATAAGTGACTGCTTATGTGTAAGATTGCTATAATACAGTTTTAAAATCAAACTCTGGTGGAGTCCTGGTGGAGTCCACCCAGACTCCATCCGGACTCTACAAGGACTTCACAAGGACTCCATCAGGACTCCACTGGACTGGCCCAGAGTCCACCCGGAGTCCATCAGGGCTGGTGGGGGAGTGTAAATTACAGTTTGGAGGTGTTTAAGCAGTAGGAATGATCCCAGGTGAGTGCACCAACATCTCAAACCTTTCAGTGAATTGTGCTCATACCACATGGGCCACCCAATGTCGGCCAAAGGAATGATTGTACCCATGTGGCACAGGTTGGCCAAGGCTGTATTGTACCTGTACCACACAGCTCGGCTGAGGTCAATTACACACAGTAGCCCTTACCATATATATCACCTGCCTATTTGGGTAATGCATTTAAATACATTTGATATGGAGCATACCATATATGTCCAGGACTCATTTTTCAATGTGAATTCAACAGTGATGTTTGTTTCGTGATCAGACTACCTTATTTGGCAATTATTTCAGGAATGTTGATATGGAGCATATCATATATGTCTGGGACTCATTTTTCAATACAAATCCAATGATGATTTTTGTTTCAATCAGACTACCTTATTTGGCAATTATTTTGGGAATGCTTGATATGGAATATATCATATATGTTTGGGACTCATTTTTCAATATGAATGATGTTTGTGTTGTGATTGGACTACTCTATTTGGTAATCTCACCAATGCCATTATCAGAGTGAGTAAAACCACATCAGCATTAGACTTGACCCAGTCTCCTGAGTGGTACTATTCACAATGCTTGATATTATGGGCAGGGGCACAAGGAGGGAAGTGTGTGTTGTTCCTAATAGTACCTAAGGAGACTGGTAGCACTCCCATCGGACTGAGTATGGTGGCTTTTGAAACTCTGACTTCTCCATAACAAGTACTCATGTCACATGAAATGACAGTTTTGGATGCCCACGTGCACCCAAACAAAGGTCGCATTTATTCCCTAAAATAATATGTGTCGTGCTATCCTTTGCATTTCAGTAGCTATGGCCAGCTCAAAGTGTACCCGCCATGACAAAAACTCATTTGTGTTTATCAACATGTCTACTCCGGCTCCCAAATGTCCTTTCCAAACAGCGGAGCCCGTGACATTGGCTGAAGTCTGAAACCTGCAGCAAGAACACGCCAAGAGGGATGTAAAGGAAGCAGAGGACCTGAAAGAATCTATTGCAAAGGCTGCAGAGGAGAGACATCTCACTGAGTCAAAGCTTTGGGTGGAGACGGTTTTGCGTAGCTGCAGGATATGAGAGTTTATACGGGTTTGTAGGCAAGTTGCTGAATACTTGCGACCAGCAGCTTTCAGCCCATGTGTCAAGGATGCTCAGACATCATGGTGATGATATACTGAACAGCATCCATGCTCACCAGCCAGACCTCGTCAAACAGTGGACATTGAAGGTTTTGGGTGAGATTCTTGCACAGGAGGGCCAGAAGCTGGCAAACTACATGCGTCCTGCGATAGACGCACAAGTGTCTGAAATACTTCAATCTTTCTCGCTGGAGAGAATTATGTCTGATGCTGATACACTCACACCCATGCTGTGCGAGTTACTGCATCATGTCACAACCCCTCAGGATTTGGATCCGGAGGGAATGCGCAAAGATCGCAGTTTGGTAAGTTGTGTTTCTGGTTACTGTTTCTAATTGATATTGACACTACAATAGGTTCTTGTGACCGTTATATGTATGCTTGTGCAGACTCAAAACGAAAAGTTGAGCAAGTTTCAGACAATAATGTGCATCTACCTGCTCCTGTGTGGGGCCTCCCGCACGCAATTTGATGTACTAAACCACATGGGCTTCACCCTGTCATATACAGCAGCCGTTTGGAAAATCAAAGTGCTTGGACAGAAATGCCTCCTAGAGATTGTGGGGCCCACAGGCACATGTGCCTTCATGATTCTCTGCCACAATCTGAACATCGCATTTCGTGTGGGCGAGCAACGGAAAGCGTCAGAGGACCATTTTGTCAATTGTACTACAGCCATGCTCATCCCACTCTTTGATGTTGACTTTGGTGGACTACCTCTCGACATTAAACACACTCACGATAATCGCAAACCTGTTCTTGACTTTGATGCCAGTGACATGCTGCCCAGTCTGAAGCAGATGCAAGAACTCAAAGAGGCACAGCTTTGGCACATCAAAGACATCCTCTTTGATACATTTTCTGAACTTCGCAAATGTTTCAAGGACCAGATTAATCCACCTTGAAACATCTTACCCATTCCCATGCACAAAACAAAACAATATCCTTTGCCTGCCATGCACATTGATGAGTCAAGTCTGGAAGGTACTTTAAAAGTCCTTGACTCCATAATCACGAAGATGCTAAAACTATTGGGCAATGGTTTGGAGAAGCACAGGATCATCTTATGCGCAGGGGACCAGCTCACAAGGTCACTGCTTGACAAGGTGAGCAGGTTGCTGTTAAATATGATGATATCTTTGCTGACTGATGCCTATGGCTCAGGCTTCTGCTTCTTGTTGCGATGACTCTGTGCTTATTGACAATGTCGGGCACTACACTGAAGGCCAACTAGGGCCCTTTCATGTCAAGATGGCAGGAGATTGTATGGTGGTAAATGAATTTTGGGGTACGCCCAATAGCAAATGCCCTTGGTCACTTTGGAAGGTAAATTCTCTTCTGGGATGAAAGGCGATTTTGGCTGGGTGGAAATCAAAAACACTGCCACCTTTCTGTCCAACCTGGAGCTAATTGTGTGCCTCACACTCCCAGCTCATATCCTTGATGGATTTTGGCTTTTCTGTCCGTCTGAGAGAATGGAGGAGTGGGTGGCAAACGTGAAGGATCACAGTGATATATCCAATATTGCTAAAAGGATCCTGACTGAGCTATGTTCCACACAACATGTTGCTGAACTTTGCCATCTCCCAGATGCCAAACGTGACATACCACACAAGAACATCCAGCTGTTCAATCGTGACAGCCTCATATTGCTCATCCTCAAGCATGCAATCAAACGGGGTGACATAGGCAGTGTCATTAATGTCCTTTCTCATTGGATGTTGATGTTCAGAGGCACAGGTAAAATGCCAAAATATGCTGATGCTCTCTTTCACCTCCTTTCCCACCTCAAACATATGGATCCCCATCTTTGGTATGTGGTCTTTTGCATCTTGTATTTTTCATACTCATCTGTCTGCTGCCAGTAATGCATTTCTCAAGAATTGGTTGGCAAATCTAAGTGATAAGGTTGATGGCTTTAAAGAGATGGACCTACTTCAAGAACATCACAATTTCTGGGCCAAGGTAGTGTGCTTGCACACTTGATGGGAGGTCCCTCTAACTCAAGTCCATGCAGATCATTTATAATGCTCGCAGTTCTAATCGGAATTGGGAATGGCTGGCAATGGTCATGGTATCAATATTCATCTTGCGAGATGTCATACAGAAGGTCCAACAAAGCTACAAAATTCCATTCAATAGCACCTCACACACCAGCCCCTCAGCTAATGAGGACATCAAGGATCTCCGGGACTATCTTTGGGACAATAATCTGCAAATGTACTTGCCAAATTGTGAACATAATGACAAGGCCACTCCAGCATGTGACCTCTTAGCTGAAGGTGCAATGTATGCCAACATGGCTCGCACATTCAAGAATTTCTGGCAAGACACACATAAGGCGACTAACCTTGGCACTGCACATGGAGAAAAACTGTTTACAGAGGACCCCAACACTGATCTGGAGGAACATGCAGATCATGACCTGGGAGGAGATCTTGACATCAATGTTGATGATCTTGCATTGGATGAGGAAGAATTTCCTCTGGGCACAGATATTGCAGATCTTGTTGCCATGACTCAAGAATTTGTTAACGAGTTGTTGCAGTATGATTAGATGTGAGTCATGAGTTCAAAGCACTTGAATTTGATATTAATTAGCCATGGTTCTGTGCTCTAGGTCTACCATGGCCATGGCCACATCCCCTCGTTGTCATCCACCTAGTTCCTACACCTCTTCCCCTTCTTCCCCTGCCTCTACCATGCCCTCTTGCTTGTGGGACATTCTGATAATTAGTATCTTCATCTGCATCTGTATTTTCTGTAGATACAGACTTGTCATCTGAACACTATGCCCAGTCCTTTGCCTGCTTGTTGAGGGACCCTGATAGAAGTCAGCTGGGGCAAGTTCTTCTGGTAGTGAGCAGAGGGGTTGTATACAGGCCACTTCTGCAGCAGCCTGATTGTCAATCATTGAGTATATCTTGTGGAGCACTGCAAGAAGCTCATTGCCATATGGTGTCAGAACACGAGTTTCGGTGTCTATTCCAATTGGCCACTGGATGTGATGTGCAAGAATGGCTGCACTGTCAACTTGTTCTCCACACAATGCCAGCTTCTCCACAAGGTTATCACCAAACAGTGTTGCATCAGACATGATGGAAGTGCCTGGATAGAACTTGTTCAGGAGTTCTTCATCACACCATGTACAGAGACTGTCATGGATCACATTCTCCATAGCTTCTGGGAGCTTTCTCTTCTTACCTCATTTCAGTGCTGGAAGACTCTGTAGTTTGATGAGCTCAACCTCAAATAGGCGTGGTATGCAGTTGTCGCAGCATCAGGTGCCAGGGAGCTCTTGGCAGCCGGTGTTTGTTGGGTAAATCAACTGTACTATGTATATGACACAAGTCAAACTGACAAGATTTATTGAATGTGAATCCAGACACTTACACTTTGTCTGAATATCAAAACAATTATCCCACACCAGATGACAGCATTTGGTGGTGCCCACAAACAGTGAGAGGAATTTTGCTTTGCATGAGTTGAAATCTTTCGCAGCCTTCTTCTTGTTCTTCTTCACTTATTTTACCTCCGCATCACCTTCATCATTACTATTATGTGCCACCCTCACACCTCCGTCAAGAATCTCTGTTTCTTCTTCTCCTATATTCTCAGCCTCTGTGCTCTCATCAGCAACATTGATGGTGAGTGCTGACTCCACCTCTGTCTCGGTAATTCCTTTGGATAACACAGTGGGAGGTACAATCAAGATTGCCTCACCAAGCATCTTAAAATCACGAGCAGCATGCCCAGCTCTTTGGACAAGAGCACAAAATGATGGTGGCAAACCCCACAAGATTACGCGCTTGATATTTCACATATCACATCCCTTTGATGCAATGTTGATTAGGCACCAGTAGATCCATGGAGTCAAGTTTACGTACCATTCCTACAGCATCTGTGCAAACGAGGATTCAGATCTCCTCTCATCTGAGTTTCTCTTCTAACTCCCGCTTTTGCTTTTCTCCCACCTTCACATGGTAAAATGCGATACAGGATGGGTCAATACCTTCCTCTTGTGCCCATAGACATAAGTGATCAACTGCATCTTTGTAATGAATTCACTGGTTACAGTACACCAAACTGATGTCAATCTGCTCAGCCTTGGTTGCACCAGTTGGTATGAGAAAGTGTAAGTCTGCATAGGAATCCTGAGGGTGTTTCATTGCTCGACATGACAGAGCCACATTTGGCCTGGCATTGGTCATACGTACCACCTTTGCTTTGGCAGACAGCTGAAGTTTGGTGCATATGTCATCCAAAATATGATCTGGGAGAGTTGCTGATGCTACAATGAATGGGACATGTCTTGGCAGGTGCCCCCGAAGCACGCCAAGGGCAGCATAGTCTAAGCGGAAGCTTCCACCCCATAGACTGATGCAGTGTGCCTCGTCAATCACCACAACTCAAAGACAGCCATAGAACTCTTTGTTGGATATGACTCCTTTACGGAGTTCAGGTGAGATTGCAATCTCCGGTGAGACTTGGACCTCTTGGAACTTCTCTGAAAGAATTTGCCGACGAGGGGTGTTAGTATTTTCGGTGAACATTTATCAAATTTACATGTGTGCACCTCATACAGTGCATGTGACCTGTACCTTTCTAATGTCTCGCTGCAAATAGCAACAGTCCGTAGGTTGGAGCTTGCTGCCTAATAAACCTTTAGCTTTCTGTTTTCTGCTGCATTGGTGGTGCTTTGTACCTGGTCTATCATGAGGGCGGTCAGGGGTGTAACCCTCAGTGCAATATCTGTCTCATTAAGAACTAGAGGTATGGAGAATGATAATGTCTTTCCACTGCCTGTCCCCACATCAACAATAACATCATCCCTGCATAGAGCTGCAGCGCCAATCTCCAGCTGCCATCCATAAACTACCTGGTCCAGCACAAGTTTGGTATGAGCTGCAAGGTTTTCAAGATCAATTTCCTTGGGTTTATAGATACAAACCCTTGACTGAAGTGTAGGCAGGCTTGTCTCTTGTGATGTAGGCCATGACGGCCTAGATTGTACATTGGGCATGTTGTGGGTTAATGAGAATGATGGTGGCCCCCTATCATGCCGGCCTTAACTCAAATTCATTTTCCTCCTACACATTTAAATGCAAACATTAGTTTAGTGGCCACTGTATATTACTATCAACATTTTGAACTCAAGCTTGAGCAGCTGTCATAAGGTATACTAGCTACCAGTATGGTAAATAAGACAGGTCTGACGGCAAATTAGATAAAAATGAAAATGTCACAATGGCACAAGCACCGGATACACAATAGCAATAGAAATGTAAAAGATCAGTATAGTACACCAGGAATAGACTCCCACAGTATTGAAGGTACAGTGCTTGGAGAATCAAAGGTCTTCCTTGCTGTCACCTGGACCTGCCATGGCCCTTTCATGAAGCTGCTTGTCATAAACAGCCTGCAATGCCTGTCTGGTAGCAGGCAGGCAAAGAACTGTCACTATCTACTCCAAAAATGTCTGTCAGCAAGTGCAAGGAATGAGGAGCAAGTGAGGAACAGACATGGTTAGGTGCCGTCTATTTGGCAGCCGTCAAACTATCACCTGAGAACATTGGATAAGGGCATTCCTTGACATTAGAATCCAAGAGGTTCTCTTCCATAATAGTGCATATTTCAGCCAGAGCTTCGTTCACATTCATTTTGTTGTGAGGAGCAACTGCCCATGCCACCAAGGTTGTACCTGATCTTCAAAGCTGAGATTCCTGTCAGAAATTTTAAAGGCCTTGTATACAACAATGAACATACATGGTCTGTATTTCCCTCTTTATTCACCACAGGACAATTTTTGTGCCACCCAGGCCATTCAAGTTGGGAGCTTAGGAAGCCGCCATTGGTTTTTCCATGACTTGGGGGTGATTTGCACGGTGAGAGGACACTGGTTTAAAAGTTATAGGTAGTAATACCCCTCATGCAGTCATGGAATTTCCCCTATATATGGCTGGTTTTGAGACTACATCAGCATATAGTATATGATATATCTCCGGGCTCTGATTTTCATCCAGGATCTGAATCTGAAGTCAGAATGTCAATATTCCATTTGTGTCATATGTTAGAACCTGATTTGTGTAAATTTGGAATATAAAATATTGATTCAGATATAGCAAATTTTCCAACCGTTAAAACCACACTAACCACGGTCAGAGAGTAGCTCTATATGTCTAATACATGGCTCAAAAGAGTTTGTAACAATCCTCTGATTATTGGATTTTGACTGCATATTACTGATTTGCCAAGAAATATATGGCTAATATCACACTTTAATTGTGTGCCTACATCATATATATATGTATATTAGTGCTGAGACTGAGTTCATATACATTCCAGTACATAATGCTGCAAAAATGAGCTAAAGTCTTAATGTTGTCTCAGACTTTTATGCATTGTTATATATTTGTGCACATCAATGTTCAGATGTCTGAAGTATACTCATTGTGCAACATACTATCAACATCTAATGTGATACATGTACTGCATTACAGTGTGATATTGGCCATATATTCCTTGGAAAATCAGTAATATGCAGTCAAAATCTGCATAATCCACTGTGAGCCTCTATCAAATGCAATAATCAGAGGATTGTTACAAACTCTTTTGAGCCATGTATTAGACATATAGAGCTACCCTCTGACAGTGGTTAGTGTGGTTTCAGCACTTGGAACATTTGCTATATCTGAATCAATATTTTATATTCCAAATTTACACAAATCAGGTTCTCAATCACAACACAAACATCATTCATATTGAAAAATGAGTCCCGAATATATATGATATATTCCATATCAAGCATTCCCAAAATAATTGCCAAAATAAGGTAGTATGATCAAAACAAACATCATTGTTGGATTTGTATTGAAAAATGAGTCCCAGACACATATGATATGCTCCATATCAACATTCCTGAAATAGTTGCCAAATAAGGTAGTCTGATCATGAAACAAACATCACTCTTGAATTCACATTGAAAAATGAGTCCTGAACATATATGGTATGCTCCATATCAAATGTATTTAAATGCATTACCCAAATAGGCAGGTGATGTATATAGTAAGGGCTACTGTGTGTGATTGACCTTGGCTGAGCCATGTGGTACAGGTACATTACAGCCCAGTTGACCCGTGCAGTACAGGTACAATACAGCCTTGGCCAACCCACCCATGTAGTATGGTACAATGTAGTGTGGGCCAACCTGTGCAGTATGGGTACAATACCCCCTCAGCCAACCCGTGCTGCATGGGTACAATTACCCTTTCGGCTGACATTGGCTGGCCCATGTGGTACAGGAAATGTCACTGAAAGGGCTGAACATCTAACAGCATTTCTGGTTGTACTGAATTTTCTATTTGCTCCTTGGGCCTAAAAGTTCTTGATTAGCCCCCCCTAGTGATGCCTAATATATTACTAGAGTCTCCTATGGTCTTCCTACCCCAGGTGAGTCTCATTTGGCACCTTGTTTTCATGTTCTTCCTCCCCCCCCCCCCCCCCCCCCCCCCCATCATTCGCACCTCCCCTTTGCCCTAAACTGCTCTCACTTCATTTCCCCATCATTCTATACCTATATACATTTTCTACCTTGCTTTGTACACCCTCCCTTTCCCCCAATTGTGTCCCAACACCAACCCTGCCTCCCTACACTATTTTTCGCTTTTTCGTTCCTTTTATGGCTATCCCCTTGCTACCATCACCATATCCCTGCCTTTGCCTGTCTCCCCTAACCCCCCTTTTTCACTTTTTCATCATTTTATGGACCAGATCCATTATTATGGTCTAGCTGTACCACAATGACTCCGATAGTTCCCCCAAACTATATCTGTGGCCCATGGAATGGTTTGTCCAAAGCATATAAGTTATTGTGGTCTAGTGGGACCATTTTTTGCAACAGGAAAATGATCCCTCCAGACTATATTTGTGGCTAAAGAAATGGTTTTTCCAAACCATATAAATTATTGTGGTCTAGTGACCTTTTTTGCAACAGGAAAATGGTTTTTGTAAACCATATAAAGTGTTATGGTCTGGTAAGACCATAATCCTAATTAAGTTCCCTCCAGATCAAATTTATCAAGAATTTATGGTACAGTGAGACCAAAAGGCAACATGTGAAAATGGTATGTTGAAACCATATACATACAGACTAAAGTGCAAAACTGTATACATTATGTCGGCATAGGAGCTGGGCCCTGCCCTGGCAATTACTTCTGCTTGGTGGCTGTCTTCACAAGAAATCTGTTACAAATATAATTCAGTCCAACCAAGCACATGATTCTATATCACCCAGATCAAAGACTTTCCCCATTCAGCAGGATGATCCAAAGTGATGGCTCATACAGCATGGCATCACACTTCCATCAGAAGTGCTGTGCACTTCCAATGGCACTTCACACTCATTGTTAGAACAATAGGACACTCTATAGCATGATGCAATTCACATTCAACACTGTAGCATTCATCAAAGATAGAAGGACTTACACAGCCATGGTACAAAATATCAGGATCTCCAAAAAGTCATCACAGAATTGAAGGATACAGCAAGGACAAACAGTGATCTCAGCTGAGACATAGATCATTAGGAACACATACCAATTGTTTGTAGATATTTGAATATATTTAAATTTAGATATTTAATTTGTATTAAGAATTAGATTGTTTTTTATAGTTAAAATCTGCAAATAAATATTTTGATTGTGCAGAGGCTTAGACATGAGGCAAAATATTATTGTGTTACAGACAATAACTCTGCCCAACAGCTCTACATATAGAACTGATTTTGGAACAGAGTATAAACACTTGGAGGACAACACCAAGCACTGATCAGAGCTAAATTCTGTAGCTAGGTACAGATCAGGCCAAATGTCCCAAATTTAGTAGTTTTTGCCAGATCTGTCCCCAGCTAGAGATTCTAGCTCTGCTAAATGCTCAGTGTCATCTTCCATGAGTTCACCAGATTTATACTCTGTTCTGAAATTGGTTCTACATGTAGAGCCATTGGGTGGAGCTAACAATAATATTTTACCTCATGTATAAGCCTCTGTATGATAGAAATATTTATTTACAGTGTTAACTATAGAAAACAATCTGATTCTTGGTACAGGTTGAACATCTGAGTTTTATATCACTACAGTGTCTCTGAATGACTGAGGACACTCTGTAAAAATGAAAATTCATGTCCAAGTCAAGTACTCATAGTTATTTTGGTATTTTAGTGAAATTGCACTTTTCAGTTGACTTTCCGTGACTTTCCATTGACTTCCAGTTGATATTCACTTGACCATCTCCTGACCGTATCCCAACTCATAATAGGGGGGTAGCTCCTGTGATGTCAGTAAGCTGTACTCACTGACTGAATTTACTAACAATTGACTAAAATACCAAAATAACTACGAGCACTCAACTTAGGTTTTACAGAGGATGAAATGTCCATTGTGTACTTGCCCTGATTACCAGATGCCCTGTCTACTAGATTTCAATTGGTAGCAATGAGCTACAGACACCAGAGACATGGGTCATTAGGTATACATGGCCAGGGCACAATTGAATATCTTCCGTGCTTCCAATAAAGTTATACGAGTTGCAGATATTCTTTAAAACTATCGTAATACATAATCTGCAGCAGTGCACCGGGTCCTGCATACCTGCCAGTCCAATTTGGACTTGGCATCATCTGAATTTGTAGCTGATCACTCTTGATTGCCATACAAGCAGGGGCTCTATAACCTGTTGCAATAATATGGACTGTGGACCACAAAAATGACTGAATTAGGGTGATAGAGAAGTACTGTACAATTTTGATCAATTTGTCACCCCTCCATGACTGTGACACACCTGACAAAATTTTATTTTTGTCACTTTGCCCGGAAGCCTGTGACATGGGCAAAAATTTGTCAGGTGCCCCCCTTTGTCCAGCCATTTTGGGAGTGTTGGGTGTTACATTTGAGGTGGCAGTACACAGCAGGAACCAAAATTGGTGTTTTGTGACTGAAAACATCAAATTTTAGCGAAAATTACCTTATCAAAATCCCTGTGACAAACTACCCTTTTGTCAAGTGGCCTTGTGACTTATGACAAGGACCAAATTTCATTTCGTCAGGTAGCCCTGTGACATGTGACAGACAAATTGATCGAAATTGTACAGTAAAGCTACAAAATGCAAAAGTGTAAATAAATGTTTGTTGCTGTTTGTATCACACTGCCACAGTGATGAGACTCAAACTAAATTATTGGCTCATATCCTATGGCTGTGGATGTTATGTTATGTTATGTCCACGTGGCTTATGTCCACATGTGGCAATTGAAACACTTTTGGTAACATTCTTCCCATGGCTCATGGACTCACTGCTGGTCTCTATCTACAGGGATTGCTCACTCAATTTTACTGTAGTATGAAATTAAATTTTATTGTAGCATGTATGACATGCTATCAATTTTTTTCAGAGTGCCCTGACCTGTTTTTGACTGGCAATTTGGAAATTAGCTATATGGGTTCTGCAGTAGTTCCTATGTGGCTGCTGCCACTGCAATCACAAATGAGCTCTATTGAAAATGTCAGCTACTATCTGTACACCTGTGCAATTAATATTAAAAATGTGCTAATGGATTGGAATGACCAGCTACCTAAACTGCTATATATTGTGTGCTGCACTGCTTTCATATGAATCATTCTAGATTCAATGCAAATAGAGGCCAGAGGCCAGAGAAAAAAATACCAAGCTAAGGGAAAGTATCTCAAAATTACATGAAAATTGATTGAGGGCCAAAAGTACAATGGGAGCTGCACATTGAATGAAAACAGCAAATATAGTGGATTGTGGCTAGTGTTGTCATGGCTATAGCCAACATTTTTCGAAAAAATGGAATTAGTGTGGGAAGGAATTTAGCTAAAATAATGAAAATATTTGAGAATGTAGATGAGGCAAAAGGCCGAGGGGTTATTTAAGGGACCTAGCCGATTGATGTCATAATACCCAAGTTGTTGATGATTAGCTGATAGAGTGTAACTGGCTAGGGTCTATCAGCTAATCATCAATAACTTGGGTATTGTGATATCAATCGGCTAGGTCCCTTAAATAACCCCTCGGCTTTTTGCCTCATCTACATTCTCAAATATTTTATTATTATTTTAGCTAAATTTCTTCCCATGCTAATTCCATTTTTTCGAAAAACATTGGCTATAGCCATGGCAACACTAATTGTGGCTAAAGCATCCAAATTAGGCACACCTTGAATCTGATTGGCTGGTTGGTATGTCCACATGGCATCCAGTGGCAGTGAACATAACAATCAACCAATCAAATTCAACGTTTAGGGTCAGGCTGCAAAGCGGCTGAAAAAAAAGGGTGAGCTCTGAGAATTGAACTGGCAGCCTCGTGGTGAATGGATTAGGGAAAAAGAAGGTTTTGTACTCACTTTACTGGGTATTTTGGGGGGGAGTTCAAGAAAAAGAAGTCAAAAGGAAAGATTGTGGTCACTGATGTACAGGCCTCTACTGCAGCTTGCATTTGAGTCATATTATTATTAATTCTATTAAATACACTGCATGAATAAGTAGCAGTGCCACCAGAATTTGCAGTCTAAGTTTGTTGTAATCGGTGTTCC
>KN833012.1:197879-212921 GCA_000827315.1 Piloderma croceum F 1598 | reverse complement strand
GGCCTGAGAGTGGGGCATGGCATGCATGTAGGGGTTGTTTTGAGTGGTTAACAGGATATAATTACAGCATAAATGAACAATATTCTCAACCAGACAAAGCATTAAAAAAATAAGTTATATGCCAGAGATACAAATTCGGGTAGAATTAATTAAGTAGCACCAGTTGTTATGGGGAAACAAGAGATAAAAGAGCAAGGGAATGAAGAGAGCATGATGTGGTCGCATTTTGTGGCTGTGCAATGGCAGGCAGATAACATTGGGCCATGGCAGATAACACATGTCGATTTTGGTGGATTCATGCTACACTTTAAATACATCTAAAATAGTTATAATTTAGTTTACATAGAAAGATATCTCTCTCAATATTTCCCTGATTTATAGTACAGTATTGAACTCAGGAAATGTGCGATGTGAATGGAAGTGACCGAGTTTTGCACAGCCACGGTTATCTGCCAAAATGGCAATTGACGGGCGCCTGTTATCTGCATTTGGCCATGGCAGATAACAGTTTTGCCTCACCTCCTCTCCACAGATCGTTTAAAATACTGCTAAAATGCGTACTGTATAGTAGGATGTCTATACAATGCACCAAATAAATTATAGTATTTAACCTTTGATATTGAGTCCAGGAGAAACTGATTAAAAACAGAAATGACCGCTCTGGGCACAGCCACTGCAGATAACAGGCAGATAATGCCCAGCACAGTGAGTAATAAACCAAAAAGAACACACACAACCACTCATCCAAGTAGGCATTATTGATTATGTGTAGTGGTACACTATGTGCCAACTTGAATCCCTGAGCCCATCCACAGACATAACATGTGAGCCAAATTATTAGAGCGTTTCTGCAACCAGGCGCTTACAGTTTGGCTAGGTTACTGGCAGCCAAACTTTGGCTGTGGAGCCTTGTCATACTAAACATGAAGTTTGCATCTGTACTGTCTCAATCATGCATCCCATCCGCATAGACTTCTTAATTTTGTACTAGGAAGTGCCATGACCCTTGTGGCTTATGTATATATAGTTGTTGTAGCAAAATTACAACATTTTCAATGTACATATATTATCTGTGGCTGGCATGGACCTTGTGTGGAGCAGTCATTCTAGCTGGATCTCATCGAATAGCCAAACTCTAAGTGCCCAGTTGCAGAAACACTCTATTCCAACAGGCGCCACTGCGCTAAGGTGCAGCTGCACCCATTTGGTTTAATCATGAGGTCTTTGAAACACATCCATGCTAAGCTAATATCCACTGTTGAATGTTACCCAATGTTTCAAATTTGATGGCCTCTTCACACATCACAAGGCTTGAGAAGAACAAGCGGATTTCTGAGTCAATCCTTTTTCATAAGCGAGGCCTATGTTTAATGACTGGTACTGTTCTTGTCAGCTAGAAAATAAAATATTGGTGATCTTTCAGACGCCCATCACTTGAAGAGACCGCAAAGATTATCCGTCATAACCCATGCTTCATTTGCATTGGCGCCTAATTGTAGTTTGCACAAGAAAACATTTCTAAATTCCATTTATGTACTCTCTTTACCTAGACAGGGTGGAAAATCAAGCTAGACATCGTAGCGGCTTTGACGTGCTTGATATCCACCAGCTGCCATCCGGTTCCCTCTGTCAGAGTAGTCCACTCTCCCAATGTGCGCTCTTGGCTATTCAAACACAACATCATCTACAATAAAATTAGTGACACCGAGCCAATAACGGAGGACAGAGTCCGGCACGCACATGCATATCCGCAATATAGCACGCCAAGTTCACAACACCCAAGTTTGGAAGCAAGGGAGTGGGAGGAACGGGCATTTTTTCGCCTGGGATCTTCTGTTCATGACCAGCAATTGCGTAAGGCACGATGTTCTCCAAAAGAATCAGTTTGGTATTTTGGGTAGCGGAGGGGCGAAGGGCTTTCAAGATCAACTTTGCCTTCTCAGCAGGCCAATCGTGCAAAACATAACGCAAGAAGAATACTGCGGCATTCTGGACAGGCTGTGGCGTGAAAAAGTCGTGAGTCTGGAGCTTGACTCTACCATTTTCCAATGCGTCTGGGTACTCTCGTTGCCAATACTACAAGACAATATCAGTTCCATAATATAGTGTTGAGGATGTCAATATAAGACGTACCGCGTGGCCATCCTTAACAACGCTTTCGGTATCTTGGACAATGATATTTAGATGAGAGTACTCTTTCGCTAACATGAGCGAGCTAGATCCGGTCCCGCCTCCAACGTCTACTACGACGCCGTCAGTAACCGAGTTCCAGTCGAAAGCTGGAAACTGTCAAAATCAAAATTACAAATAGAAGCACACGAAATGATTTTACCTTTGAGGATGTTCATGGGCGACGCGTTGAGACTGCCTTTCATTGCCGCGTTGAAGCGCGCCAAGCGACCAGCATTGGATGGCTCCCCATACCACGTGAAAAGATTACCCTCCGGTTTAAATGCCATCTGGAAGGGGGTATGGGCCATGTCTATGGACTTGCATTCTGTGGGATTCGTCATGTATTCACGCAAGTAAGCGCCGGCTTTATTCACTTCATCGGCACTGTTATTAGAATATAAGATAATGTAGAACGAATCAGGGGGAAGACATACGAGTGGCCAAATAGAGCAGCATATCCAGGATCTCCAGGTTTATTGTGCTTATTGGTTATACCACTGCTCACTGCACGTCAGTGGTATGCATTGAAAATGAAGAGGTAGAACGTACTCTTCATTAATCTCCTTGATGGTTTTCCCAGATGCCAAGACGGAAGAGAGTCTGTTGTTGGCAAAAACATCGGGAGCGATTTCCTGGAAGATATGCACCGTAGAGAGAAGACGCAATATGCGGCCTAGAAGGCGACGTCCAATTATGAAAGGTCAGCAACGATGTGAACGGAACAGACCTAGCTTGTTCCCGTCGGTGTCGGCTTTCTTCGCGATTTCAGCGACATGTAGCCCCTTTGGTCCTGCTTCGCTCAAAATCTCTGAAATGTTCGTGGCTTCAGCGGCCCCGATCGAGGTCGCGATGTGTTGCTGAAGCCAGCTGTTAGCATCACGATGGTTCTCAGATATATATAACCTACACCACCAACGGCCGCGACCAGACTTATTACAGGAGAGCGCAGCATGGCGATCAGTTGAGTAGCAGCCGCTACGACAAGATCGGTGCTATCTATTAGCTCAGGTTCGAACGCAAGCGGTTTATACGGTTCGTTTAGAGAAGGGACGGAAGTTTGATTTTTGGCATATATTTGCTGAATAGAAGAGACATTGGCATTGATGATATCCAAGATGGTGCTGAGATCGTTGGAAGACATGACCAGCTATAGAGAATCCCGTCTGCGTCATGGCCTTTTATGCGTGGTACAATGCAGTGCCAATCAGAAGATCACGGATTCACGGTCATTCGCAGATGGATCTGCGCATGCTACATGTGCATTCGTAATGTTACCGTTTGCGATGATCATGAACCCGCTGCAAGGGTAAATGCATTCAAACCATTTGCGATCGTTCGTATACCTGAAATTATAAAGTGAAAGAAGCTAAGAGAGAAAATGACGGAACTAACATGGCTTGTCAGCCTGTGATGCCGTGAAGAACCCGCCCACAAATCCTACAGCCTTCCGCGGCACAGTGCTGCGCAGATGTTATCGGCATCAAAACGAAGACTCGTTGCTTCTTGCGATGGGATCGGCTCGGACTGTCTCCCACCAGAATTCAATGATTCACTGATGCTTGATCTGGTTTGATCTTGAGAGGGATGTAACAAAAGGTTCAGAAGCTGCATGTAATGATGGCTAAAGTGAAACCAGATGGCGGACGAGATGAGAAGTACATGGCCTCTATACGAGGTACGAGTATAGTTGTCTGTCTAGGAGAGACTACACATGGCCAGATCATCATCGAAATTGCAGCTGTCACGTAGGTGATGATAAATAATGGCAGATGACTACATTTGCTTAGGGCTAACGGTACGGGCGCCGAATAATTCATGGAGAAATATGGATCTACATATTTGCGAAATGGCTGCGTAATGTAGACAAGGAAAGCAAATGCACTACCGCTCTATTCTGAATTACGAAGCAATGCCTCCACGCACAAATGACGAGGCTTCAAGACGCACAAGAATGGCTTTGGTCGGCTAGCAGATCGTATAAGAGTATGGTTTAGCGGTGCCCACCAAGGTCAAATTTTCAAAGCAGTGTACCCACCTAATGAGACCTGAGACCTCCTCCATAATAGGCTTCACCTCAATTCCCTGCCCGTTGTGTGGTTTGCGGATATTCAAGGTTGCAAGCACGGTAGCCATAGTCATGAATAGACTCTGTTCAGCAAATAAATTTCCTGGGCATAGACTTTAAAGGTAAATGTTAATAAGGGGAATAGAGGATGCGAAGATGATCACTCACCGCCTGCCGTATCCAAAAACAAAATCAGCGGGATCTCGATCGGGCGCAAGTCCTAAGAAACGATCAGGATTGAATGTGTAGGGGTTTGTGTAGACTTTCTCGTCATGCATTATATTCCTATAGAGTAATGCAGCATAAAAAAGGTGTTTATTGTTCGCATAGAACAAATCATTCACCAAACGTTGGCCAGAATAACTGAGCCCTTCGGGATTCTCCAACCACGATATGTGTCGTCCTCCATAACCCGTCGAATGACTGGTGAATTCTATAATTAATTTCATGTCAAATTTACTGTGGCTCACGGAAGGGCGTACTGGATGGTGCGACAGCTTGCCAACGGAGTGTCTCTTTCATTATTGCGTGCACATACGGAAGATCATGTAGATCTTCAAATTTAGGCAATCGGTTGCTGCCAATGACTGCATGGATTTCTCTTTGCGCCTTGTGTTGAACATTCTGGTACTTGGCCATTGCCAAAAAGAAAATAAGCTCCATTGACACCAACTGCGAATATAAAGTTAAATTAGGTGGTGTGAACGACAATTCCGAATCTTGAACATACAGCCTCTGTCCCGCCTGGAACGAAGGACGATAATACAGTTCAGCAACTTCGTACACCAATAGAGGGGCAGTAACATCACCTGCAACCATTGAAGCTCCCGCCCATTTAATGATATCCAATTCTGCATGCTGATGCAATTCTGGGTCCATTTTTTCCAATTGTTGGGAGATAAATGATGGCACAGCCGTTCCTATCTCCTACAAGGGAAATATGAGTGACAAATAATTACATCGATGCAAAAGCGGATACCATCTGTTTCTTGGTGAACTGAAATGGATCTTGGGCGAACTGTTGTAATGTGCTCCAGAAATGCTGGGCTGTCCGCTTGAAAGCCGATCCCGGAATCCAATTCGGCATATGCCTCACTGATACTCACTGTAAGCAAGTTCGTACGATGAATACAGATAATAGCTCACAGAATGGGAAAGCGTCCACCAGGTATGTAGCGGGCTCACAACATTTGGAGAACTGCTGCATAGCAATGTCCGTGAGATGAATGAATGGATCTTGCCCTGTGGACACGACAGTGTAACCGTACACGAGTTTGAATATCACAGAGCCGACTGCTCGACGAATGTGATTCTCCAACTCGAGGGGACTCGGATTTTCGAGAATGGACAACACAAGCTTGTGCGCTGCCTCTCTCATGGGTGGCAGGAATGGCTTTATCATGTTCTGCGTGCCCATGAACTGATGCATAACGCGACGGTGCCCACGCCAGACGTCTCCGTAAGGCGCTAAAGCTGTGCTATTTATCCATCCACACCTTAATTAAAACAAGAACGTTATCAGCTATAGCGATTGCGCGAGTAGGCGTAAATTCACATTTCTCCACCGAAGACAAGTGTCGGTCGATCTGAGTAGATAGAGCTTCTCATAACCATTAGATCAACCGCTGCCTGTGCGGAATTGAGGACAACAATGGTCTGTCCACCCACACTGACAGAACAAACATCTCCTAGAAACGTACTGTTATACGGCGGACCTCCAATGTAAAAACCTTATACTCGCCGTATGTTTTTCCCCATGCTTTATAAGTGACCCAATCCTTCTCACCATCCGGAAGGTCAAAATAATTTCCTAGAAAAGGCAGTGTTCGAGGTCCAGGAGGCAAAGGCAATTGTTTTCCTTTGCTTCCTGCTTTTGTCCACCTACGAAGAACAACTGCAAATAGGACGGCTAGCAAAATACATTCCATAAGTTCGACGTAAATCATGACAGAAGCAGATATAGCATCGAAGAATTTCCCATTGAATACCTTGATGGAACTAAGTACCCTTTCGGAATCAGCGATGGTCAGGCGTGTAAGTGTGGCTGTGCTACATGCTTCGACTCAGTCTCGTACCATATGGACATCAAGATCATGATCACTTCTTTGCATCTCCGAAACCCGTCAAAGCCATTGCCTCCTCAACTTCTTCTTTCGTTCTCGTCTCGACGTCGTTTTCTGTAGTCATTCTCCCTAATGGCACTCACTACTGTTTCTGCTAGTCTCGCTAGTATCTGTTTCGAGTCAGCACTATTTGGTATGTAAAAATGCCTAGGCTAACTGGATCGACGCGCGGGAAGACTTATTCGTATTGGTATAGGCATTTTTTTGATAATATCCATGATATCAATGATAATCCTTCTGGGCCATTGGGGAAGAAAACAGCCTGTAAACAAAGTTATGGTCACCACATCAGCAGCTTTGTTCTTGCTTATCACCACAGTGAGATCCCTTGATTCGACATTCGTGATCTAACTGACCTGGTCTGAAAGCATTGGGCCTTAAGTATTGCCAGAGTCTTTGGAGCCTTCATTTATTCCGCCGATAACCATCAGGGTACTTTATTGTATATCCTGACTATCGAAGATCCAACATATGTGGCAAGGAGTTTAGTCTTTGTTGCTATCTGCTCCTTAGGCGATGCCATCTTAGTGAGATTTCTCTTGACTCTATGAATCGAAATACTCAGTTGATTATACTCAGATTTATCGCCTTTACATCGTATGGGGACGCAACATATGGGTCTGCATTCCGTCTATTATCTGCTACATGGGCTATATTGGTAAGCAGTGAAGAAGCTCATGATATCAGGCCTCTCTCATCATGTCTACTCGTAGCTTCTGGCATCGCAGCCTCTGTTTTGGTAGCCCAGTTTACACCTGCGAAATCCTCCTCACTCCCGAAGATCACGAGATGGATCCAGGGAGGCGGCATCGCATCGTTGGTGTAAGCTTACAATCACTCTTCCGACATAGTTTGTTAATTATCTATTCGCATCAGAACTAACATCTATTCAACCAGTACGATAATTATTCTACTTTTCGTCTTAATACTTATTGACCAGCCATTACAGCGATGATTGCTTTCCATATCTGGCAATCACAAAGACGCTTCACGGGCACCGATCTGAGCCAAAATAGAGTTTCTGTAAGCGATAATCGAAACCCGCGTGTATACTTTGAGCTGACACATTTGCATGATCGCAGCGCGCTCTTCGAATTTTCATAGAAAGTGCCTTGCTTTACACGTACGTCATAACTGCTTTGGTTAGACTCGCACACTGATTGATGTTACGTAGCACGGCTACCACTGTGTCCATAGGGTGCCAATTCGGTAACTCCGTCTGGGTTGGCCCAAGTCTGGATGTGGTATGACAGTCCTTTTGTTTAAACGTCAAGGTGCTCACGCTGTTCCTGTCTGGTAGATTAGCCCCATTGTTGGGATAAGCTTTAGTCTCATTCTAGTTAGGTTGCGTCTTGGCATTAGCATCTTCGCAGCACCTACTGGTTTCTCGGTGGGTGACTCAAGTACTATGGGAGTACTTCATGGCCGGTCAAATGATTCTATGCCACGCCTAGCAATTCAGATGCAACATATGGTGACTAGGGACCATGACTGTCCGCAGGCATTCGAGAAAAAGCAAAACTTTGATACGTATTCGTAATGTTTTCCATACCCGCAGACATCTGGCAGATTTAGATTTTCATATATGTCATACTTTGATGATGCATTTATGTTCGTATTTTAAATTATTTTGTTGTACTTCGTACTTACCTCGTACATGAAATACTCCGATTATAGTATGTATATGAATCTTCAGCAGGCTTCGAAAATGACATCACCGAAAACAGACGTCACTAGTGATACCGTCATTTCTTGTTTACATTTATCACGGCACTACTTTGTGCATGGGGTTACTGTCACTTGTAATGGTTTCCCTCGGTAAACAGCAATCAAAAAGTCATCGAATTCCTTAAAATCATCTATCCTGTGGGAAGAACGATTAGAGTCGTCAATTGGCTGGAGTCAGGGTAAAGCACAAACGTTGTATCATGTATTTGAAGGTCCAGCTTCCTAAACACGTGCCCAAACAGCAGATATAGCTCCATCCACGCCAAGCTGCCAGTGCTGGGTCAACCAAAGTATCCGTCTAGAAATCGAACGACGTACTTTATGCCCTGGCATATGCGGGGACCCTTGGAGAATGCGGCTAGCCAAGGATCTAATGTCTGGTGGGCATCTGAAGCGAGCCAACGCTCAGGATTAAAAACATCAGGCTCGGGGAATATCTCCGAATTATAGTGCACGAAGGTAGAGCTACTCCTAACCACAGTCTACAATTGGAATGCAATTAGAGTGGTCGGATAATATAAAATAGGATATACACGGACACCTTCCGGGACACTGGACCCTCCAATAACGGCAGGGCCTGGTCCAACAACACGGGGTAGAAGACTCACGGCGCCGTGTGAGAGTCGCAAAGATTCCTTAATCACAGCAGTCTGTCATTATGTGTTAGTGGGCACTCCATCTCCATGAATTGTAACTCACAAGGTAAGATAGCTTTTCAAGAGTGGGATATCCGATGGGTGTATTTAACTCAGGCCATGCCGTACAAAGTTCTATCTTAAGTTTGTGTAGAATCGCTGGATTATTGAGGACATAGAAAACGCCAATGTTACATGTGATTGCGGTGGTATCTCCCCCAGCGATAAGCAGTGCCGTGGCCTCCTGGCGGAGTATGGATCTTGTCATATTCGGGATCTCCAAAAGATGACTGAATATTGTCTCTCGGTGCTGGGACCTTGCTAATGCAGGGTTTGCTAATAAATTATCCACCAGACGGTCCACATGGGCATGCATGTGTAGCATACCCTTCATGCGACCCATAAATCCTGTAACAGAGACGGGTTCTGCAGATAAATCCTCATTGGGTGCGAAAGCCCAACTAGACGGAATCGAGTGGAATAGGTATAACAAAGGGACATAAGTGAAGACCTTCACCGCCACGAGAGCTTTCTGAGTATTGACAACAAACGAATACTTGAATCCCGGGACGTCAAGCGCACCCAGTGGTTTGTCCAAGCTATAAGCCGAAATGATGTCGAGCGTAGCGCACCGGAAGGCTAAGAAGAGATTAACAGGCGAGCCATTGGCACCCTCGGATTGCAGACGTCTTACAAACTTATCGATCTGCGCCTTAATTAGCAATGCAGATGGAAAAGCTATCTCCGAAGACATACTGTGGTTTGTACAACGCTCTCTAGACTTATAGTTACGCGTCTCGAGAAGAATTTGTTTAAGCGACTTCTGGCAATTTTCCAGTGACTAAACTCAATTGTGCCGACTACCGAATCATTCAAGCCAAACGCTCTATAAAACTGCGTCCCTTTGGCGAATCGTGAGCTGTAGACATCGAGAAAGCCTTTCGGATCACAGAAGCTGAGCTTCAGAATTGGTAAGTTGCAAAGCGAGATCAGACCGAGCTTGGAGAATACCTCGTTGGGGCCAATTCTAACGACTGGACCTGTAGCAGTGCAGCAATAAGCCTCGCTGTTCATGCAACTGGCATAACATTTTTGAAAATGCACCATATTTTGTGTGCAATTCTGTCACGTGCTCAAGTAGACGTCCATACTTGACCACATCCCAGTACGCGGCATATAAACCAGTCAGTGCGGCTACAGGAGGACCAGGAAAACCACGTAATGGATGGCCAAGGATTCGCCATGCTATAGTTGCGATGAGCGGCGCTGTCACACACGTCAAGAAAATATAAAGCATATCGAACAGCAAGCTTGGGAGATGAATGTTGAGAATGAAAATTACACGCGGTGGCCTTCCGCTGACCACCAGTCTTTGATGCGGTAGCAGTGCTTGCTATCATCATCAACGCGCAGTCTACTCCTATCAGGGCAACGAGAACTATGATCATGTTTATCAAAAGTCCAGATCAGCACAGCCTGGTCAGAGCTTTATACTCCATTAGGCTATATTGATTGATGTTCAGTTTTCCTGGCTCTGGTTTACCAGACCAGGTTTTATTGTTCACATGGCAGACCGTGGTGGATCTAATATATACACATATGTATTAGCTATCCTTTAGCATATTTAAAATATGTTAAAGGATAGCTAATACATATGTTTACATTTTATATCCACTGTGGCCTGTCGTGTCAAGATTGATAATTCATCACATCCAATTTGGAAGTCTCAAGTCTGAATCTGGTCCTAAAACATTTTATTTGCCTCCACAAAATCTAGGAAGGGGGCTGCCTTTCTAGATTAAGGTTTAGTCAAGGGATCTGAAAGAAATTACATCATGACAGTGTCCAGAATTGGAAGTGGTATCTCGGCCGAAAAGTAAATTTTATTTGAATCTATACAAATTTATAGGAAAATCCTTACAGAAACAGGCAGTTCAGTTCATTGGATTAATCCTTTACTGAATATCAAGTACTCATAGGATTGGATTTATATCCAATCCAATCCAATGTGATCCAATGCAAAACCAATTACCAGTGAAGGGATTTGAACTTGCAATCATTCACAAATGTCACCAAGACATATGCATCATTTAACCACTCCACCATTGTTACGAGTCCTTAAATGCTAATTTAAGACTCGTTCTTTTAACCCGAGTTTCTAAGTGAAATCCTAATCCCTAAGATTTGTGTCGTATACTGTGGGACAGTTGTTTTGTAGTGAGTATAAGTAAAAAGTGAAGTGTTGGATATAAAAGGAGATTTTGACAACTCCTAAACAAAGTGACCGTATATTGAGACTCAGAGATTGTAATTGCTTCAAATAAAAATATCAATATATTGTTAGTCATTCATAGAGTGTACATAAATATTATCACGATTTTAGGAAAATGATAAAATATAATACAATGAAAATTGAAATTGCATCTGAAAATGGGCGGAGTTTCAAACTCCGCCAAACGCGACAGGTCGAAGCATCTCTCTCATCCACTACAAGCATGTAACTGACCACAAACAAATGTTACACAGCCAACCAGTAGGCTGTCAGGAGGGTTGGGAGTGGGTAGATATGGGAGGAGAGTGGGGTAAAAAGGATAAGGAGAAGTAGGAGGGGCACCAGGTAGCAGGCAAGCACAAACCACCACCACCACTCATCATACCACCTCACCCCCCATGCCCTCTCTATTTTAGCACAGGAGGGGGTGCTGTAACCCCACAGCATGCCCCTCCACCACTTGCAGCACCACCGCAGCCCGAAACTGAGCCACGAAAGCTCGGTTTTGGGTTTTTTGGCCCACCCGCTCCATGGCTCGTGTTTCGCGAATGCACGACCTCGCCCCCACCACTACCTTATACGCACCACCACCACACCCCTATGCAACATCCCCTGTTGCCATTCCACCTGGCATGCCTGAAACCAAGCCATAGCGGCTCGGTTTCAGAATTTTGACCCAAACCCCCTCCCCACCTCATGTTTCGTGAACGCACGACCCCGCCCCCACCACTACCTTGTACACACCACCACCCTACCCTTACCCACCATCCCCCATCACCATTTCACACAGCGCGCCTGAAACTGAGCCACAGCGGCTCGATTTTGGATTTTGGACTCAAACCCCCTCCCCGCCTTGCGTTTCGCGAACGCACGACCCCGCCACCACCACTACCTCGTACACACCACCACCCCACCCTTACCCACTGTCCCCCATCATTGTTTCACATGGTGCACCCGAAACCGAGCCACAGTGGCTCGATTTCAGATTTTGGACCCAAACCTGTTCCCCACCTCACATTTCGTGAACGCTCGACCTCACCACCACCACCACCTCATCTGTCCCACTGTACCACCTCCCTTCACTGCTCTCCACCTTCATTTCCATTGGCGTGCCTGCAATTGAGCTCCAGTGGCTCGGTTTCTGATTCTTAGCCCATTTCAAATGTTTTTTAATTTTTTTTAGTTATAGTTGTATTGGTTTAGAAATTGAGTGTTATAATTATTATTTAGTACCTCGTGTGTAGGTAGTATACGAAAAATAAGCTATATTTCTTGTTTGGCTGGACTTCGAAAGTTTGTCCATGCGGCAGCACATCACATGACTTGGTGGAATTGTTTTGCAACAAGTCAATCTTGGTTTTTATTTCATTTTGCCAGAATCAAAATACTACTATGAAAAATAAATAAATAAATATTTTACCTTTGGCTACTGGAGATAACTAAAGTGAGAATTAAATTCCAGAATTATTTATTCAAGGCAGAAAATTGAATAAGCCATCACTTGGGACATAACAGGATATTTTCTGCTGACAGAATTAGAATACTACTGCGAAAAATAAATAGATTATTGTTGCACTTTGGCTACTGGAAATAACCTAAGGGATATTTAGATTTTGAAATTGTCTATTTCAGGAAGACAAAAGAATAAGCCGTATTCAGAATTTATTTGGAGGATATAATCTAAATGGGGATAACTTATTTGTTTAGGGGATGTCAGAATTTGATTCCACCAACTATTTTGTAAGGTCAACAAAAGTGTTTCCCATGTTTAGATTATTTTTTGATGACAAAATCATTGTTTGGGCCTGGCATGGCAGACCGCAGTGAATATAAAATTGCTGCATATCCTTTGGCAATCCTTTGCAATATTTATAATATTTAGATGAATAGCTAATTCCCATAAATTCACCTCCATATTTAAAATTTTCCAATACATTTGCACAGACCTCATATGAAAAGGCATATTTAAAATAGTCATCTGGGCCCTTACCACAAATATGCCAAGCCTTTTTATTGTTCAGCATTTGGTTTAAATATGAAATCTGGACAAATTTGTAATGAATGTGCAGGAAATCTCTATCCGTCTAAATATTCTAAATACGACAAAGAATTGCCAAAGGATATCAGGCGATTATATTCACTGTGGTCTGCTGAGTGGGCAATGGTTTTGGCATCAAAAAATAATCTAAATGCAGAAAACACTTTTGTTGACCTGACAGAATAATTGGCAAAATCAAATTCTGACAATAGTTATGTCTCTGTTACATCCTGGAAATTCGGACTGAAATTATAATATACTTTGGAACTCCGAACTGGAGTTGTGAGTTAATTATCTAAATATGCTTACAGACTATCCTTATGCCTATGGACTAACACTTTTCCTATGTACTCTCACGCCCACATGCTTACTTACCCATGTAGTTTCATATCCGACTCCAGACATTAAATAGTTCTGATCCGGTTATTACTTAACTGGCTCATACCATATGCTTTTCATGGATTATTGCTTTACCACAGTTAAAATTACTGACATCTGGAGTTCCAAAATCCCCAGACTCCGCCACATCCTTGAGTATATAAACTGTAGTACTTCATGTATCTCACCAGTTCAAATATTGACTTAGATTCTCTACTAGCTCAGCCTCTCTTGTATATCTTAATCTACTTATCTGACCTCTTGTAAATTGAGACAAAGGAAGTTTGGAGAGGGCACAGCACATAAGCTGAAGCCGCATTGTCTCTTGTGACCTTCATATATCAAGTCTGGAACTCTGACCTCTGATGTATTCTGACAACTCTGATTGGATTAGGTATAATAGGAACTTGTAGAAATACCATTCTTAACAGTCTCCTAAACAAATATGTTATCAAGATTTAGATTATATCCCCCAGATAAATTCTGAATACAGCTTATTCTTTTGTCCGCCTGAAATAGATAATTCCAAAATCTAAATCTCCCTTGGGTCATTTCCAGTAGCCAAAGTGCAGCAATAATCTATTTATTTTCACAGTAGTATTCTAATTCTGTCAGCAGAAAATATCCTTTTATGTCCCAGGTGATGGCTTATTCTTTTGTCTGAATAAATCATTCTGGAATCTAATTCTCACTTTAGTTATCTCCAGTAGCCAAAGGTATAACATTTGTTTATTTATTTATTTTTCATAGTAGTATTTTAATTCTTGCAGAAGGAAATATGCTGTTATGTCCCAGATGCATTGCACACAGCCCACTATGTACAAGTTCTTCTGTTTTAAAATAAAAATAAAAATCAAGGCTGACTCATACATGCCATGCAAAGCAATGGCCCACTCCACCAAGTACCTTAATTATTTTTTTTGAATCCATGTTTATTCTCCGCTAGGGCGGAGCCCTATGTTAGAGAGTGACGAGACTTGTGGCTAGGAGTAATAACTGCAAAAACACTGAGACATTGGTCCTTCCTCCGCAAGTGGACTGGGACCTTAATATTACACCTATGTAATGTTGGCAAATGCTCTCTTTTTTGTCTGAATGTGTTATTTGGTTCAAATCACTGCTGGCTACTTTGATTGTGCTGGAGACTGATTTTGAGAGAGAACAGATATGGATTGTGTTGGATTGTGTTGGATGAGATTGGTCTACTTAAGATATTTTCACAAGTCTAATAGAGTCTGGATTGTAAAATAGAAGAGATTCAGTCAAATTCAAATTATTTAGGTCCCCTAATTATTTGTTGTGATTTCCAAAATTCACACAGATAACTCAAGATCTATGTCCTTCCTGTATCAGCTTTCTCCAATTTAATTGACTGCCATCAATCTTTTTTACAAGATCTCTAGCAACAACCACAGAATAAAACACAGGTATGATCCACATCCAGTACAGTAGAAAGCCCTAGACAGTCCATGCTCAAAATTGGGAGAGACTCCCACCATTCTTTCCCCATCCCTTAACCACCTGTAAAAGGTTCCTGGCATTAGTAATACTGCAAATCTTCAACAAGTTTAGTAGCTCACACAGCAACCCACCACCATGATCTAGGGCTGGCCACTGTTGACTGTATAAGG
>KN833012.1:162224-172468 GCA_000827315.1 Piloderma croceum F 1598 | reverse complement strand
AATCCCTACCAACACCAGGTAACGACGTGCCATGACGACGACGACGGTACGTGCCCCCCCTCCCTCCCCTGCTTTTTTTGTTACTAAACCCCCACCACAGGTAACAATGGCGCAATGACGGTATGCGCCCCCCCTCCCTCTGCTAATCCCCACCCAACACCAGGTAACGACACGCCAATGGTATGTCCCTCCCCCCCTCCCCCAATGTGGGAGGGTTATTTTATTTTATTCTATTATCTATCTTGTACTCGCCTATGTTCTAAGTAGTTAAATAATAATATTTTTTTTTCATTGTGAATAACACTCTTAAGTGACTCTGCAAGAATGAGGAAGAATAGGATATGAGTTTGTAAGTATATGACTCTGCAAAAAGTAAAAAGTATTTGTTTGAAGGTATAATAGCATCAACTTGTAGTAATGTGGAAGCAGCAAAAAGAGTGAGCCAAGATCAAGGTACTAACTATTATAGATTTCACCAAAACTTATCATAGTCCACCCAAAATCCATGGACTCTCCATAGAATCTGTGGATTTTGGGTGGAGTCCTCACAGAGTCCTCATGGAGTCTCCATGGACTCTGTGAGGACTCCATGAGGACTCCACGTGGACTCCATGAGGACCCTGTGGACTCTGTGAGAACTCCATGAGGACTCCATGAGGACTGTGAGGACTCCATGGAAACTCGTGGGGGAGTGTCAAATACAGCAATAATTTGGAGGATCCAGGCAGGCAGGCATCATATGACCTTCTGCATCCACTGCTTCAGCAGGATGAGGATGGGAATTGGGACTTGCCATTCTTCTGTGAAGGCATCCGGGTGCTGTTACCCTTCTCACTTATCAGACAAAGTATGACCTGCAATGCATACTCTGTGCATCCTCTGGTGCACTTTTGGAGTCATGACATGATGTCAACAGCAGAGCAGCAGAGCAGATGTCTCTCTGCTAATATCCTATTGTCACTATCAATCACATTTGAATTTGCAACAGAAGACTATGCATTCCATTGAACTCTTACCCCACATATTAAAGCCAGCCACATTGATGCACAAGCTCATATCTTCATACCTTACAATGATGATCAATACACCAACTTTGGATTTGTTCTTTGGGAGAACAGATTTTTGGAAGATGCAGAAAGGTTGTATGTTCAAGTCATGGAGATGAAGAGTCAGATTCTTGGTGTTGAACATCCAGACACCCTCACCAGTATGGAGAATCTTGCAAGGACATACTACAGGCAGAATTGGTGGGAGGAGGCAGAGAAGCTGGAGGTTCAAGTCATGAAAATGAGGAGTCAGATTCTTGGCGCTGAACATCCAGACACACTCACGAGTATGAGGAATCTTGCAAGGACATACCACAGGCAGAATTGGTGGGAGGAGGCAGAGAAGCTGGAGGTTCAAGTCATGGAGATGAGGAGTCATATTCTTAGCACTAAACATCCAGACACACTGACCAGCATGAAGGATCTTGCCCACACTTGGAAAAAGCTAGGGCAAGATGACAAGGCTATTGCCATATTGCAATGAACAGTAAACCTGAAACTAGAGACAATGGGCTCTGATCACCCTGACACCATTGACTCAATTGTCCTTCTCAAAAGATGGGAGAACTGCCCAGATTCAAGAACATTCATGGTATGCTGGAACATTTGTCTCTAGTGTTATTTCTTCTGATGACTTTCCAATAGCATGGAAGGAATTCAAACTTTACTCACTGGTCTAAAAGGTGCTGGCATCAACTGAAATGTATATATAATCTTGAGAGAGAACCAAATAGCACTCCAGGTGTACATGTATTTGGTTAGGACAGATGAGATTCTGTGCATATGTAAACTATTTTCTTTTTGTAAAGCAACTTGCTGGAGAGGGCCATTACTGGCACATGGCATGAATAAGTCCAATTGGGACATGTTGAGTAGTGTTGCCATGGTGTGACATGGTGCGACTTTGGCTTGAAGCTGTGACTTCTGGCCACCTAATGACTCCGAAGTCAAGTCAAGTCAAGCCATTAGCCACGGTTTTAGACTAATTAGGCAATGCAGTTGTTTTTGCCCTTGGATTTGAGGGTATAGCAAGAAAAAATCTAGTAGACCCTACTGCAATAATACATGAAGCTATCAGTAATGATTTCTGACCACCAAAATGGATGAAAGGTGATGTGGAACAAAAACCTATTTTGGTGACTTGCAGAGGTGATCTCAGTCACATGATGTCACAGATGTCTTTTTTCATACAATAATTGGGTTTGCTGCTCCAATTCTTGTACTAAAGAATAGGCAGTGGTTTTATTCATCTCACAGAGCACATTTAATGCCTCAAATCTTCAGAATACTGAAATATTAACATTGTTTCCTTTTTAGGATCTAAGCCACAACTCAGCCATGGCTTAGTCATCAAAAGTCGTGAACCGCAACCTTGGCTTCAGCTGACTCCATTTCAGCTCAACTCAACCAACTTCCAACTTTCAAGCCGAGCTGTGGCAACACTAATGTTGAGTGCCAAAATCTCCACCTGTCAGTGGCAAAAGAAATCTATGTGGCTCAAAAAAAAAAAAAAAACATGATTAAGAGTCCTTAAATGCTAATTTAAAACTTGTTCTTTTAACCCAGGTTTCTAAGTGAAATTCTAATCCTAATATTTGCATCATATACCATGGGACAGTTGATTTTGTAGTGACCATAAGTAAAATTTGAAGTCTTGGATATAAAAGGAGATTTTGGCAACTCTGAAACAAAATGATCAGATAGCAATGCTCACCAATCTGAATTGGCCAAACTAAAAATGCACAAATGTTCTTAGTCATTCAAAGAGTGCATATTAATATTTTTGAAATTATACATTTTGTAGAAGGTGCTATGAGGTTGACGAAAGTACACAGATTTAAAACTGCCTAAGTCCAAACATGATCAATTCCCGTTCTGCAGGTGTTATCTCCCTCATACCTCAACCACAACCCAATGCAAACACACATGGCCGGTGCCTGGTCTACCTGGGGGGTTTAGTGAGAGGCAATGGAAGCTTTGAGGGGGGATTTGGGAGTGGGAAATGGATAGGAAAAGGAGAGGGAGAATGGGTAACAAGGTGATTTACACATCACTCGTCCCAGATGTGAATACACCAGTAAAGGGTGATGCTATTTGAGAGAAATTGAGGGTCTGTTGCATGACTGGTTTGAACACTCTGCCATTTCGGGGTATGGAGACATGCAGTCCTTGGAGACCAAAGTTGACTGCGAGGTCCACAATGCCCACGAGATCCCAGCATCAGAATTCGAAGTCATGCTGGCATTATTGCAGTACATTCAGAACTTGTGGAGAGAATATTTCCTTCCTCGTAGTGTGCAAGCAGAGCTATACAAAATCCACCTTTATGGGTCTGGAGGTCACTTTAAATCACATCATGACACCCCGGAAATGGGTCTTGTGGGCATGTTCTTGGTCGGTCTGGGTGACACCTCTGGCACCTCCACAGGACATTTCCACATTGGCAAGGAGATGTTGAAGGCCCATACAGGGAATTGGGTTGCATTCCACCCTGATGTCCCCCATGAAATCACCAAACTGGAGGATGGATACCACACTGTGGTGGCGTTCAGGATCTTCCAGGCCGAGAATGACTCCGAAGATACATTAGTACCTGCCGAACTCCAGGCTCGCATGAAAACGATTCTCGATCAGATTCCAGCACCATTCAGACTGTTCACAACGCACCAGTACTCCATTGGTACCACCAGCCTCAATGGGTTTGACACATTGCTATCAGTGTATGCCCATTCAAGGCACAACACAAGAGCTCATATGCTCCTGGTCGTTATGAAGTTTTACGGTGAGGCTTTTTTTGAGTGACAGTCCAAGGACAAGGAACACGTCGCTATAAGTCACGTTTATCCGTTCACTGGGGCTCACGTGGATATTTTGTTGAACAAGAATGTGGTACAGGCAAAAAAGGAGGTTCAGTGGCTTGATGAGTTGTCAGAGATCCCTTTCTATACCTGGGATCTCAAGGCATCTTCAGAGGTTTGGCAAGAGGACTACCCAGAAGGGGTGGGGTACACTGGCAACGAAGCTGATTCATCATGAGAAGATTCTATCTACTTGTCATACGCGATCTTGTTTCTGCCACGAACTTCCAAGTGATCCTTGTGAAATTCATCCCTATGTATAGATGAACAAGTGCGTTCCATCCATGCGACTAATGAGAGCATTCTTACTATTCATTCTATGGAGTTCATTACTAGCAAACACTTGCAGATCCTCTTGTATATTTCATCACAATCCCACTATGGTCTCTCACATGCCAACATGAATAAAAGGTACCCAAGATGTAAATGATGACTTCCCCGATTCCTCCAGTTGATCACGAAGGCATTTCACAGCGTGGTGGAGAGCATGTGCAGCCCGCGTGCTGCTAAGTTGCGGGTCACGTACAAGATGCGAATATACCTCACACGCAACCACCGGAGCATCCTCGTCCATGATTGACCACATCGTTGCAATCACACTTCTGTATCCTGCAGCCAACATCCCTGCCGCCAGATGAACAGCCTCCTCCGATAGCTTCTTGTCACCTTTAGCAGTTTGGCATGCAGACAGAAATGCAAAGTCGGCATGGGGAAATGGTTGTGAGATGAGCTTGGATAGTGTCAAGGTCCTGTTCTGAAGACTAAAGGCACTCTGTGTAGGTTCAGAGGTCTCTTGAATAGCATGGCATGCAAGGTGAACCCAGCTGCATTCTTGCATACCATTGACTACACTCTCCACCGTTGCAAGTTCCCCTGACAGGCTGTGAATATGGAGGCTGGAATCAAGTTGTTCCATTTGTGCAAGTTCTTTTTCTGCATTTGGGAGCGGAGATAATCCTGGTGTGCAGGGTTGGATGACTGCGAGAAGTCCTTGGAACTGTTGCTGTGCAGGGACAGGTCGTTCAAGCAGGGCGGTCAAAGTGGGGGTGTAGGAGGAGACAGCAAAGTCCGATGTTTTGAATCCAAGTTCACGTGTGTTGTATAGCCCGGCAGCGTGGATGGGAAGAAAAGTAAGTGGTCCTGTTGCACACCACCAGATACGAGGTGGTTCTGGGTCAATGGATACCTTAAAATACACTTTACCATCAGTACTAAATTCCAGTCGAAAGCAAACCACCCACAGAGAATGCAAGAGCTGCCAGAACGGGCTGGACAACATTTGTCCATAACATGGACAAAATCTCTTCAAACTTGAGGTTGTCATGTTTAGTGGATACCATTTGAGGTCCACGTGCGTCTCGCTTATGAACACCAGCAGTTGAGAGTACTTTATTCAACGAGCGTTGCAAATCCTCTGCTTTAGTGTAGGAGAAACCATCGAGCGGCACGTGAATGACATCGTCTAGGTCTGCCATGACTACCAGTGCATCACATCGAGCTTCGTGAACATTAATGACTACGACGGGACCAGATCGGGCCGCTCTTGAGAGTTTTTCCAACTTCTTTGGCCGTAGAAAGTCTTCGAATCCTGGTATAGATCTAGCCTTTTCTATGAGCATGTCCCAATCGGTGGCCAGTTTACGATGCTGTCGCGCAGTCTGCTCCATTGATAGCTGTTTATCTGATGGTATGAAAGAATCATTCCGATTACCTGCACTCTCTAAATCCTTCGAGACGCGCTCAAGTTCATTCGCCAGCTCGAAGTCTGCATCACGCAGCTCGTCAACCGGGGTGCGCAGATTAAGCAGCTGGCCCCATACAACAGAGCGTGCTTGTTCTAGCCATTCTATAGCGGTCTCTTGCTGCCCTAACGCAATGGCAGCAGCCGCAGCTTCATTTCCAATCCCGCCAATGGAGAGAAGCTGCTTGTGTTGATCAGATATAGTTTGTCCGAGCCAAGCAACGCGGGGGAGAAGGGCGAGGGCAGTATCATATCCATCCAAAGTGGTCGATGAGTTATCTTTCAAAGACAAACGGGCCCACTTTGTGGCAGCACGGTAACGAAGCGAAGGAATTCCGGCAGAAGACTTGGCGCAAAGCCGGAATTTGGATATGGCCATGTCAATGTCAACGCGGCTCCCTGTGAGCTCAGAGCGGCTGAGTAGTGCTTCCCCGAGGTTGTTGAGAAAAGTTGTCTTGTGAGTATGGTCATCCGGAATCAGATTCACAGCATCATTGTATGAAGAGATGGCATAGTCAACGTCAACAAGGTCTCTCGTATGCTCGAAGCGATGCAAGTATGACCCCCCAATGTTACTCAGATAAGCAGGCTTCTGAGCATGGCCGTCAGGAATGAGACGTACTGCATCATTATGAGCCGAAATGGCTTTGTCAATGTCGACGAGCTCTCCTGTATGCGTGAAGCGTTGAGTGAACGAGTTCCCGAGGTTAGTCTGATAGCCACACAGGTGAGGATGGCTGTCTTGAGTGAGATTCACAGCATCTGTGTGGGCAGAGACGGACTCGTCGATATCCGACAGCTCTCCTGTGTGTTTATAGCGATGCATAAACGAAATCCCGAGGCTGTTCAGACGATCTGGCTTCTTGGCGTGGCCCATCGGAGTGAGCTGCACAGCATCGTTGTGAGCGGAGATAGCTTTGTCGATGTCAATTATGTCTCCTGTGCGCTCAAAGCGACGAACGAATGAAAGTCCGAGGTTGTGCAGATGACCAGGCTTGAGAGCATGTCCATCTGGAGTGAGACGCACAGAATCAATGTGATCAGAGATGGCATTGTCAATATCAACCAGGTCTCCTGTCCGCTGAAAGCGGAGTCGTAACGAGATGCCGAGGTTGTTCAGATAAGAGTGTTTGTCTGGGTGGTCCTCTGGAATGAGACGCTCAGCAATGGTGTACACTGAGATGGCCTCGTTGATGTCCGCGAGCTGTCCTGTGCGCTCGGAACGGTGCATGAATGCGGTCCCGAGGCCGAGTAGTCGTTCGGGCTTATCAGAGTGGCCGTCTGGGGTGAGGCGCACAGCATCTTTGCAAGCAGAGATGGCCTTTTCGATATCAACAACTTCATCTGTGCGCTCAAAGCAGCTTGAATATGAGATTCCCAGGTTTTGCAAATAAAGGGGCTTGAGCGCGTCGCCCTCTGGCGTGAGACATACGGCATGGTTCTGAGCAGAGATGGCTCTATTGATGTCAATGAGATCTCCTCTATGCTCAAATCGACGCATCAACGAGCTTCCGAGGTTGTTTAGATAAGATTGCTTGTCAGGGTGGTCTTCAGGGGTCAGCTGCACAGCATCATTGCATGCAGAGATAGCCTCGTCTGCGTCAATTAGCTCTCCTGTATGCTCAAATCGACGCATCAACGAGCTTCCGAGGTTGTTTAGATAAGATTGCTTGTCAGGGTGGCCTTCTGGGGTCAGCTGCACAGCATCATTGTATGCAGAGATGGCCTCGTCTGCGTCGACGGGATTTCGTGTAACCTCAAAGCGGGAGGTGAGTGAGAGCCCAAGCTGGCACAGGCAAGCGGGCTTGGAGGGGTAGCCTTCAGGAGTGAGATGCACAGCATCATTGAGGGCCGAAATGGACTTATCAATGTTATTGATATCTCCCGTGAGGTCACAGCGGTGTCTGAACACGATCCCGAGGTTCCTCAAACGGTTGGGTTTGCGCATTCCATCATCTGGTGTGACTGTTAAGCTTCGTTCAAGATCGGAAATTGCACCTTCGAAGTCTGCAGTTGTGGGAATATGTTCATTGCCAAGTTGATGTTCGATGCGAAGTAACAAGAATGCGCCACGCTGTGCTAACATATCTGCCTTGCGTGGATGCCCATCTGGGGTAATTTTGACGACGTCGTCTACGGCGGCGATTGCTTTGTCAAGATCCAGGGGATTCTTGTCCTGGGCGTAACGGGAATGGAACAGATTAAAGACAGTGGGTAGCATGTCTTGCTTCTGGGGATCGTCATCACGTAGTGTCACTGCCTGTTGATACAACAAGTCCGGAAACGCCTGAAGAAACTCCTTCCTGCGCGACTCCGGTACTGCACGTCAAAATCAGTCTGCGATGTCAGTTACATAACACGAAGAGCTCATCCAACCTTGATAATGCAACATAGTCGCCAATGCTTCTGTACACGAAGATCAGTGAGCGTTATCATTTAACGCGAAGCATTAATCAAACCTCGATGAGCTAGTTCTTCGTATGGCACCACCGGATGTTGATCAGACTGGCGCACCGCTCGCACTGCACACGATCATCAAAGGTCAATGTCAATTTGTTATGAAGCGATGATCAAACCTTGATGAATTTGTTCTTCATTTAACGCGACGATTGTGGGTGGTTCATCGGAGGGTATTACGACGGAGCTAAAACACAATTCGAAAGCCGGGCCATCGCAAGTGGCGGCGACAAGAGGTTGCACGACTTCTGAGTGATATTTCCTCGATCAGTAATCAGTTTTACAATGCAGGTTCAAACGGCAGTATTTCGTACCGTTGATCTGTGCCAAACTCATTGCAATCAAATTATCACAAAAGAATTCGGCAGAGCCGAGCGGTGTGAATTCATAGTTCTCGAGCCGCCGGGGTGTTATCTTGAAGGATAGTACGCCAGTGGGCCTTTGGATATGTGTCGTTTTCTCAACGAGTAGAATGCAAACCAAGCGATTAGACTCACAACTGCAGGTTCTCGACTAATTTCCAAAAAGATTCGGATCCTTTGATCAATGGACCAATCACCTTCGATTTGTTGTTATTGAGTAATACTTTAAGAGAGATATGAGATTCGTCTGGAAGATTGTGATCCAAGCCGGAAGGACATCGTAAGACGATATCTACAAAATAACACAAGGAAATCAATGCGCAGCAGATAGCGGCTAGCATGTCATCGACCTGTGAGATGGATGATACTGAAAGACGCTGTCAGTGCCCTACGTAACGCAATGTCGGCAGATACCAACTGACCTCATTGTTAACAATCAGTTTGTGCTGTGCGGAGAGAGCAACGAAGTAGGTTAGACATGCGCACCAGCGCAGTTTATCAGACCCGGTGATATGGCCAGACATCAGCCTGGGCCTGACGTTCAACGTTAGCGCCCAACGGCCAGATAAGCCCACGAAGCAGATGGAAGTAGGCGCGTCACAGGCCCCCTGAAGCTCCCACTTATGTTTGTCCGGCGCCGTCCCGTGAATCCGGCCTCAAATCCGCAATAATTTGGGGCTCAAATCCGCTATCCCGGACAGGCATGCCATAAATCACGTGACTATATCCAAAACGGGACATAAGCCGAAAATTTTCTTCCTGCTCGTGCACGGGGTATTTGTAGGTTATGATACGTGACAGAGAGTATATAGAATGTATATACGAGCTCAACGAATGCATATGCACACTAATGTGACTATTATTTTGTCATTTTCCCGCCAGGAATCTTCAATTTTGGTAATGCAGCCAGGGCTTTCCTAGTAGTCGACTTGGTGAGAACTTTCTAGTGTTTTCAGCCTCGGATGTCAGCTGCATATTGTGTGAGCCATTCGTTGTGAAGGCTTCCCAGCCGATGTGGTAAAGAACCTGTTCGGCGAAAGTATGAGTATGCAACTCGATTGGGTGTCCATTGTGACAGCACGAGAAAAGAGGAGCTTCGGAGTTGTCATCTTCTTCGTCTTCATTTAGATGTCCCTAACGATAACGAAGTAAGTATTAATCTCATTGTCGTTGAAAACGGAAGAATTACACTTGGAATTTTTTGTTTTCCAACAATGAGCAGTAATAGATCACTTCTCCATAATTGTATATTTCGTATTTGGCGCACTTGTAGATGGAGATCTGGCAGAACGTTAACGTTCATTATAAAGCCAGTAGGATGTAGCTCAGACGTGCAAGACTGCAAGTTTACAAAGGGTGTGGCGGAAATTATTTCTTTTCAGCCTTCCATATGGCATGGTCTGGCGACTGGCGTCATTGACAGCAGCCCTCAACAAACTCTTCATGAGATCAAATTTTCTCAGTCCCGCACCCTCTATCCTGTATACTCATGTACCAGACTGCGCTTGCGGCTTGTGTATCATCACAAAAAAATTCAGCCTGTGGCTGGTCCGGCCGCAAATCCACAATATCCAGACAAGCCTCTGCCTTTCCTGACCTAAAATCCACTATTCCTGGACAAGGATAGGGCTATTTTGGAGGCCTAAAATCCGCTATTTTCCGGATAAACATAAGCAGGAGCTTCAGGGGGCCTTGCGTCACCAATTCACCAGGCAGTGCGAACAACCGGAGACGACCGTGTGAGTCGAGCTGTCATCCAGTTGCCTATCTCACTAACCAT
>KN833012.1:136052-150343 GCA_000827315.1 Piloderma croceum F 1598 | reverse complement strand
AACTGTCAAGAGTAAGGGAGAACTATTTTCTTGCTTTTCCTGCTATATACAGGGATATAAATATATAAAGTGAAAATTTAAAATAAAAAGGGAGAGCATATGAATTTTTATCAGGTGAATTTAATGTCTGGAGATGTGTGTGTAAAGTCCAACAAAAAGATTACCATTTCCAGGCTTGACCTCTGATCACATGACCTCTCGGTACTCCAGATTGCCAATGCCAACATGATGCCAAAGTGGCTTTGTTGATGTGTCCTCGCTGTTTTGATGCACCAGTGGGCCAATGAGCTCAGCAATGAAAGATTCAATTGATAAAATTTGCAAGGGCTGTGGCTTTAAAATTTGGCAGCAGTGGGGTGATGGTGACATGATAGTGTGCAGTAAAATTGGAAAAAGACCAGGCCAAGTGTAATCTTCATTGGAAATGGTCAGATAACTTCAGAATGAGTCGGGAATGGTCAAGTGACATCTGTGACATGTGACATCTTCACATGATGGTTTGTCTGCCTCTGAATGCATGTGGTAAAAATGCAAAAATACACGGTTAGCCAGTTAGCAGTCTCATCACTGGATGTTCAGTACCAGGAATCTGACTGCTCATTTCCATGACTTGAACCTCCAGCTGCTCTGCCTCCTCCCACCAATTCTGACTGTGGTATGTCCTCGCAAGATTTCCCTTACTTTTGAAGGTGTCTGGATGTTCAGCACCAAGAATCTGACTCCTCATCTTCCTGACTTGAACCTGCAGCTTCTCTGCCTCCTCCCACCGTTTCTGCCTGTGGTATGTCCTTGGAAGTTTCCCCATACTTATGAGTGTGTCTGGATGTTCAGCACCAAGGATCTGACTCCTCATCTCCATCACTTGAACATACAACTTTTCTGCATCTTCCAAAAATCTGTTCTCCCAAAGAACTAATGCAAACTTGCTGTACTGATCATCATTATAAGGTATGAAGATCTGAGCTTGTGCATCAATGTGGCTGGCTTTGATATGTGGAGTAAGAGTTCGACGGAATGCATAGTCTTCTGTTGCAAATTTAAATGTGATTGATAGTGACAATAGAATATTGGCAGAGAGACATCTGCTCTGCTGCTCTGCTATTGGCATCCTGTCATGACTCCAAAAGTGCACCAGAGGATGCACTGAGTATGCATTGTAGTTCACACTTCGTCTGATAAGTGAGAAGGATAACAACACCTGGATGCCTTCACGGAAGAACATCAAGTCCCAATTCCCATCCTTGCCCTGCTGAAGCAGTGGACGCAGGAGGTCATATGATGGCTGCCTGGCTGGATCCTCCAAATTATTTTCATATGCTGACTTCCTATGTGCCTCAGCAGCTCGTTTAATGATTTCTTCTGGAATGTTGTCATGATGGAAGAATGCAAAGGTCCGAAGGATGACAATGGCACTCTTTGCTGCGTCAGCATCTACAGAGTCAGACCCAGCAGCCAGAGCCTCAATTGCTACAAAGGACATATCCCATGTTGCATATACTGCACGATCGTAGTTTGATGCCCCTTCATAGGACGAATGGCTCATCAACCGCTGCCGGTGTTCTGAGTACATGGTGAGATAGTCATCTATGGTGCACAGACCAGATCTGATGGCAGCTCCTGCTTGGTCAATTGCCAGCGGGAAAAAACAAAGTGTGTTTGCAACCACACTCGCTGCCTTCCGCATGTCTGGAGATGACTCATCAAGCCACGCAGATTTCAACAGCAGTGAAATGGCATCTTCTTCACCCATATCTTCCACTTTGATGCTGGTCTCGCGGGTGATGTTACTACCACCTACACCTGGATTTCGGCTGGTGAACAGGATATTGCCTCGATTACCTGTAGGCATATATTTTGCCACCACATGAGGATTGCCATCTGTGTTATCAAATATCAGCATCCAATCACGCTCTGTGCGGGAAAGCCACTGAAGAACGGACTCCGCCGATTGTTCGACTCCAGAAGCTTGGGCTTCCGGTTGGGCGGCGACTTCTTGTAAGCTAAGCTGTATGGTCTCGGTGCTGGTGGAATCAATCCAGATAATTTTCCAGAACCTGATGAAATTCACGAAATCTCAGTTGAGCCATCCCACTTGAACTTCAGACCACCGAAGAACTAAGCTCACCTGTCGGAGTGCTCCTCCACAAATTTCAGACAAATTTGAGTCTTACCGGCGCCGCCCATTCCATGAAGCAAGAAGTGCCTTCTGGGATGGCACCGATTCTGCGGGACAAAATACTGGCCCAGTTTCCTAAGATAATCTTCGCACCCGGTGAACATCTGGCTCGCGAGAGGCATTGGCTTGTGCGAGACATTGGAGATATGTGCAGCTACATCAATCGCAAATCAGATACAGATGCATAGGCAAAATGGGGCAATCTCATTACCGGGAGTCCTACCAATATCGAGTTCTATGGAATTTATAGCTTGAAGCAACGCACGGAAAGTCTATGAATCAGTTACATACCCATGTGGCCCCCAAGCCGCCCCCAGTCTAGCCCAGAGCTAGCCGAAGCATCTATTCGGGCCACCTCCAAGTTCTGCAGAGTCTGATTTACGGCTGTATGGTACATGCTGTGGTCTCAGCTACTACGATAAGGCTGGATGCTGAAACTAGTACTCACGATTGATAATGATGATATCTCGTCCAGCGGTATTCACTGTGTTGTACCGGGAATCCACGTTGGTAGTGTTTTGAGTGGTCATGGTCAGTGTTCAGCGCAAGATGGGAGATAGGGCACAGGTAGTTATGGTTGTCACACAGCCCCAATTACAGCCGTGTAAGTTTAGGCGCTCGGATTGGCTGAACCGTCGAGGAACGACCAAGAAAGGTTTTCACTACGTGCATGCTATGTCACCCCTTGACCAAGCAGGGGTAGCTCAGTGACCGAGTTCAGAACATTTGCACTAATATCCAGATGAAGCAATAGAGTGTGACCGTATGTATTCATGGTGCAGTCCGGGACATCCATCATGTAGCGGAGAGTTATGGCGAAAAGTAGATGCAAATGCAGTTTAAATTGACTTCAAATCAATCAAAGCTGGGTGTTACGCCCGCCGCTCCGTGCTCAACTTGCCTGATATTCCACGAAAGACAAGTTAATTGTTGAATACGAAGACCTGGCCGGAAAGATCTGGGTGATGTCCATTACCACTTGCGCTGGCGGACGATGGTATGCATCGTCCGTGCCATCCAACCTAGCCTCTCCCTTCCCTATCTTGATGACTTCGTTCATGCCGTTGATCTCAACCACCCATGTCAGCGAAAAGGCAAGGTCTGTGATAATTCGGTAATCCTAGGCGGATGTGTCACCAAGGAATAACCTCACACTGTGTAAAAGAAGGGAGAGTTAGTTATGGGATAAAACGGCAAGGAACAGAAGGATATTTTAACGAAGGACGGAAAAACAGAATTTGTAACAGATGTACACGAGAAGGAACAATGAAAAAGTGCTGAAAGAAGCTGCTGAAGGAGAACCGTATTGGTATAAGCACATATATCACAAAGCTATATGAAAGGGAAACGATAGAGAACAAAGTCGGAGAGACTCAGAGTCGCGCAGCAGTTGCATCAGAACAAATCCTCTCGGGAGATAAACAAGAAAAAAAAGGCCAAAAGGTGCGAGAAAACAGAAGGATACGCACAGCCTATGATTCGCTCTTATGATTCAGACTTGAGCGTACAGTTATCTGCGATGACTAAAATGAATGCGGCATGAGTCATTGTTTGCGAGAGGTATGAACAGTCCAGGCAAGAAGAGGATAGGTCACACCTATGCACGCGTCTCATTAAAAAGTTTGCAGATCGAGAGGAGACAGCACAGCGAGCCAAACTTAAGCAAACGCACGGACCGAAACCCGTTGAATTGCATGAATGTAACTGGAGAACGATCAGATGCACACACCTGCTATGTAACTGCTGTAATCTGCGTAAAGAACCACAGGAGGGTGTTGTCGTGCAGGCCCAGGTGGGAAATTTAGAGCTGTGGGTGGTAGGAGTGGTTAGAAATCGCTGATTAGGCTGTTAGACAGGGAACCGAATAGAATAAAACGGCACGGAAAAGAAAAGAAAACAGCTGGAACAAACAGGGTGATAAGAGACGGAAATAAAAGGTGAAGGCATGGGATGAACGGGGAAGTGGGATGGGGGGGTAGCAATAGTTATATGCGCATGAATCATTTTGACGGTGGGAATGACTGAGAGGAGTAAAGTGAATAGAAGCAATTGCAGACGAAAGGAATATGCAAAAATATAAAATATGCATAAAATTACCTTGCTATTCATCTCCATCCCTCCTCTTCGCACTTTCTACATCCTATGGTGCAAGCTTCTGGTCCTCCATACTGAATTTTCCGCCTGTCCAGCACGCAAAGCCAATGTGCGGCTGCATGCGAGAAGATACATTTCCCAGCACATTGAGGAATGCTAGCTTCGCACGTGCGTTGTCTAGTGCCAAGAACGCGGTGAAGTTGGGGTAAGAGTACGGTTCGAATTCGGTGACTTTGAAGAAGCGAGGTGGAGGGATTATGTATTTGATGAGTGCGTGGCCTGGGATTGGGTGTATGATAGCCTGGCTCGATGTCATCTACTATCATTATGGTAGACCGAGGGACGTTGAATAGTTCACTGATGCCACATGTTGGTTGGATTGGTGGGGGACTCATGTGTCCTGAACTATAGGTGTCGTTGCGTCGTGATCGATTGATCACTGTTGGTAGGAGCAATGGCCACGGGCAACACCTGCCATTTTAGGTGTACAAGTATACGCGTCTTCAAAATGGTATCACTTTGTGCAGCCTCCTACTAGTGTGGTTGGCAAAAGTCTGCCAACCTGCCAACGAATTTTGCCAGGCTGGCAATTGCCGCGGCAAATGGTAGAATAGGTGAAGGTGTCTGGCAAAATCTGGCAAAACATGCCCATATATGGCAGTCCGCACCAGTTTCGGACCTTATGTCTACCTCCAAAAGGCAACATTGGCTGCCAAATAACAAGCTTCTTGACCGATCACATATTTCCAAGCCACCACTCAGAGAAACTGCCATTTTGTCCCCAATCTGCATGCTATTAGCAAATTGCTGACACAAATTACCATTTTGGGTTAGATTTTTTGATATTGTAATTTCTTGCCTAATAATTTTGCCTGAGCTCCAGGGCTTTCAGAAAATGCATCAAACAGCGTGGGTACATTTTGCCAAATTTTGCCACACTGGCAATTGCCATTCTGCCTGGCAATTGGCAGAATTCAGGCCAAAATAATTTTGCCCCCTGCACTACCTCCTACACCAACTTTCACACATCATGTGATTGAGATAAGTTGCATAGATCTATAGTCTAAAAATGTTCTTGGGAACAGAGTTTTTAATTAGGCAGGGGAAGGCTTCAAAGCATACAGGAAATGACCTTAAAACATCATAACAAAAAATTCCACTCCAAAGAACCTGTTCCCTATGGTCCATATACACATAATGCACTGTTAGAATGGCTATGAAGTGTTTGTGCCCACTAAAACTACCTGTACAAAGTACGCTGGGCACACGACTCGGTTTTCGTCCCAAAAAGGAAACACAACGTGATTGGTTACCGCGGATCCTCCAATAACGCCTGAAGTGCCGTTTTCATGGGCCGCTTGAAAGCCCAAAAGGCTCACTCTAGGATGAATGTGGCTAAAATGCTCTCTGGCAACAAGGAGAACCTAAAGCCTCCTTCTGACAACCCTTTTGATGGCGGCTTTTCTGATTCTTGTGACGAGGCTTCTGAGGCACCATCAGCGCTCTGCACTACTCGCATCCGCGTCCTGGAATTGGAACAGTTGCTCCACAACACACCGTCATATATGGTGTGATTTCAGTACTTTTATTATCCGCAACCGCAGCCATGTTTTCAAAGTCATGTTTGATATTTGGTCATGTGGTTCTTAGTGTGGGTCTTCACTACCTACTTGACGGTCTTCTGGTTGTATTTTCAGGCTCGCAATGGCCTCTGGTAAGATATGCCTCATCCATACTCAGCTACTAGGTGTGGCAGTGTAACCCTAACCCTGTAGGGTTAGGGTAAGCCAATATCTGAACGGTAAAAAACTCAATTGGCTGAAAAAACTGTTTGACAACTCCCAAAAAAAAGGGTACCCAATGGGGAATATCATGTGGTGTGAGAACCGGTTATGGCTATTACCTGAGCACCCAGTGAGCCAAAATTTAAGAATCAAAAACCTTTTGCACCTGGATTCACAAAAGAATCACTTTGTACAATTAGACTTTTTTTCTTCCTCCAATTATGAAAATGCTATCTTCACCAGCAGTATCAATAATTCAGAAGTTCTGTTACCATGATATTGTAGCTATGACCCATACACACCTTTCCATGGTTTCAAAATAATTTATTTTTCCTTAGTATGGGAGCCTTAGCAAATGGCATTTGTAACCCTAATGTAACCCTAATGTGGCTGTACATAGTAGCTGAGTATGTATGAGGCATATCTTAACTGCAATTGATTTTAATTGATTTAACTGGTATTTACAATTGCACAACAATTAACCCTCAAATTAGGGTTTGCCTATTATGGGTTGTTTAAACTCAATTGGGGTTGCACAATGCCGAATTCAGTCACTGTAACAGCAACCACTGGATACAGATCTATGGGGGGAGCTCGGGTAAATTGGAATATTTGATATGACTATCACTTGGAGTTGTATTTCCCGGTGTCCCTAATTATCCCAACAGTAAATAATTTACATGTACCCATCCTTCACTAAACTTGGGGGTGTCCAAGTCACAAATCATGATATTGGATGTGCTGCATGTATGTCCTTTAAACAACCCACAATAGGCAAACCCTAATTTGAGGGTTAATTTTGTGTGATTGTAAATAGCAATTAAATTGATTCAAATCAGTTGTGACTCGCAGTTACCAGAGGCCATTGTGAGCCTGAAAATATAACCAGAAGACCATCAAGTAGGTATAGAAGACTTGCACTAAGCACCACATGACCGAATACAAAATGCAACTCTGAAAAAATGCAGTCACGGTCGCAGATAATAAAAGTACTGAAATCACACCATAGTTGTAAACTTACACCCACTGAAAACTCTAAAGCTAATCTATGCGCTGAAATCAAGGCTGCATTATCTGACACCGAGAACTTGTGTGAGAAACTTGGATGTGCTGAGCAGTTAGTTGAGTCCCTCCAAAAGGCAAAGAATACACTCCACATGCATGTCAACCACACGTCGGGGAAGCAAAAAGTGGCTGTGGAGAAGGGAGTATTCAAGGAGGCTGTTCGGGAAATGACATGGGATTTGATGTTGATTTGTCGTGTGCCAGTGGCCTGTATTGACAGTGTTACTGTTGCTCAAGGGTTTGCACATCAATGTCAAAGACTCTATGGATAAACACTCTGCATCCTGCATTACTCTTGAGGGACAGGTCACTGCGGACATGCAGCTTGTACATGAAATTCACAATACTGGTGGTAAATTCTGCATATTATTATTTGGTAATCATAAATTAATTAATATTCTTGTAGGATTAACAATTAGTGGTGACAACACTACAGATAAACACCTCAATTATGAGTTGAAACTTGGCTTCTTGGTCACACCTACATATTCAATGGATCTGGATGTTCCTGTCATGAATACCGTTCCAACTCAGTGCTTTTTTGGCATCAATGCTGCCGTTGATCACAAAAGCAAGACACAGCTGCAGGGATGGAAGGATCTCATCAAAAGAATGTACAAAGTCTACGATGAGAGTCTGTTGGGTCATCATAAGCCATTCAATCCACTCAAGTTTGCCCAGCTTGTCACTGGTATGAACACAGATCACGCTGAGGACCAGAAAAAATTGTTCTGGCTCTTCAAAACTTGGAAGGCATCTTGTGAGTGTGAGATGTGTGGTGCAGAGGCTATTCTTTCTGCATCACTTGCAGACTTGATCCTGCTCTTGTGGAAGGAGGCAGAACAGAATGTCACCGATGCTGGTGGCTTAGCTGGATGGGAAGCCCTTTCGCCTGATGAGTGAGAATTACATGAGGTTGCAGCCTATCACCATGTTTGCTGTACATTAGGTGAAGATCAACTTGATGCACTTTCACCAGAGGAATGGCGGTATGCTGCTCTTTTCATTTGGGGTGGGTGTTGGATGCACAAGGAGATGAATACTGTGAAGGGAGGTAATGCTCAGATGATGGCATGGTGGTTGGAGAATAATTTGGAGGGTCCTATGAAGCTCCACAATCATGATAATGGAGCTGTGGTGATCCTAGGTGCAAATGGTGATGCTGCACATGACTGGGCTATGGAGGTATCCCAGGCAGGTGGTGTAAAGCTGATGAGTTTGGCAGGTGCTGTCTTCGCAAACAAGGACAAGAAGAAGGACCCGCAAGATACTTTGCAGGTCTGCCTTCAGTCCACAATTGGGTATATGGTTTGCTCTCCTGGTACAAGCAGCACTCAATATGGTTCCCATGCAGAGGCTGCTGCGGAACTGATTGTTCAGTGTGAATTCTACATTCAATTCCTGGAGGTCATATGTGACCTTAAAGAGAAGTGAAATTTTACCAACATCAAATGGAACATCTATCTTGGCTTACAGGATAACCCGACTCTCACCGAACTTTGTCTTCTTTTGTATGCTCAATCTATCACTCACCCCTACATGTGCCAAGTACATGGTCCCACAGCACAGGCAACTAATTTACTTGACTTGGGCCCTTTACACAACACAGTCATTAATCACTGTCGCACTATTATCAATAACCCTGATCTTCTTTTGTCATTGGAGACCTCGTATTCAACAGGATTGTTAGATGGACAGATTTGGGAGCGTGTGGATGCCTTCTATGCTGTTCATGCACTATCCCCCATGTCTTCCACATCTCTGTGGTGCAATGGTCATGTTCTTTGATGGTGCAGTTGAAAAGTGGATGTGCTTTGCATATATTTATCACATATTTTACTTTTTGTGGGCATACATAATGTAAAATATTTTGGAATCATATGCAGTTATCACATATTTTGTTGCAATTTTACATATATGGAGATATGCTGTGATCACATAATTATTAATGTATTTTAAATATCCCAAAGGATAGTCAGTAAGGTAGTGGACATCCAGATCCTGCTAAGGCCACATGGCATGACATGTAACACAGCACAAAAATCTCGACTGGTGACTAGATTTTAATTGATTTTAATTTGCCCTAATAATTTCAGATGCATTAATGACTTACCAGAGGTGCTGCAGAGCCATTTGCATGCTCGACAGCAGTATGCCCCCCATCATACCCCAGCTGCCTTTCTCATGCCACAGACCCTTCTATATTGGGTGTATTGTGTAATCTCGGGCATATGCCCAAGGCACAAAAATCATCCCAACCCAAAACTTTATTTTGCTCAGAATTGAAAGAAAACACATTTGGCAGATTCATAAATTTACCTGACCAAAAAGGGCAATAAGCTTGCTAAATTTAAAACATTTTGGAGATTGTTGACCACAGAATTGAAGCAGACCTTCAAAACTATCATTCTGTGGTGTCAAAATATTTTATTTGCAAAGGTGCCGTGACAGTATGTAAGACAAGAAGTGTGACAATCTGACCGTGTTACCTTGCTTCACAAGGTCTCTTCAACTCGGAATTGCCATGTGCATGCCAAAAATCCACAGTGCCAAACAAAGAATGTGGTGCTACTTTTGGAACCTTTTTCTGATGTTTTTATTCAATTCAACCCATGTTTTCATTGGATTTGGGTGCTTTTCTCATAAATATGATAGATCATATGATATATTGCCAATTGTTGTGCCAGTACAGCTGTATGCTCTGTGATTGTTCATAAGCAGTTGATTTTATTGGGTCTGTGTTGCTGTCATCAAAGATGGCATGCCCCTATATTTCTTTTCCAATTCACAACGCAATACTATGGATTTAGAATTATACGCTGCACACAATCACATGGATCTCATTCAAAATGTGGCGAATAGTTGGATGGAAGACAACTGGATGAATGACGACTTACACATTAAGTACTTGTGCTAGCCTCTGTACCAAGTCCAAAATTCTGTGAGATCCAGCAATGTCAAGTATATGTGTGTGGTTGCTAATTGGTATGCTTTGATTTCCAACTTAGCTCCACAATCTAACCAACTAGTTCCTTAGCTTCTTTGATGACTCTGCTAACGTTAATCATAAAATAGTACTATAATTTGCCCTAAAATAGAATATGATAATTTGTATCGAAGCAAGGTGTCCGCCATCCTAACGGCATCTAGTGGCCTTAGTGGAATCTGGATGTCTGCTACCTTACATATGCGATGAACTTAAATTGGCTATGGTCTGCCGTGGTCTGCATTAGTTATGTTAAGTCCAATTATGGTATATTATGGAATTTTCTAATATATAGTATGTATGTACATGCAATCCGTATACCTTAGCCCAACCTTAGCCTCATAACTGAGGATTTACAATAACGCTGCTGGCTCAAGGTCGATCCGATCAATGTTGCCAGGGACCGGTTTGTGCGCCAGGGCGTTGAATTGCACCGTAAAAGTAGAACTCAAGTCCAGAAACCCGTCGCCGCTGACAGGCCGCGCCCCCACTTCACGAAGCCGAAGCAACATCCTGCCTGCCAGTAACGAGTGCATGACTTGTTGGAACCTGGTCAGAACTAAGCTCAGCGAATGAGGCGGAAGGACTGGTAAGGATGGGGGCTCACACAGCCAGTAGCTTCGCATCATATGCCTGTGAGTGTAGAACGTCAGCAACACGTGTCGGTCCAGATGATACACTACAAGCTCACAGGTAAGTGCAAGCTGATCGCTACACTAATTACGGATAATACAAAAAAATACAAGTAGTATAGGATGCCTGCACATCATCAGCCCCGATGTATCCAAGTACGAGAAACCAAACGTACCATCCATATACACCACCCGGAAGAATTTGGTATGCAGAGGACCTGCAGTGACGTGGTGGATATTTCTTGGTCAGTAAATATTGCGCTACAAGGAAAACTCACGAGCCATGTACCCTTTGATGGACATCATTATAAATAAGACTAACAGGTACACATAAGCATATGGGTAGCCACAGCAACGTCAATAAACAACATACCACCCTCAAAAATAGCAACCTGAAGGTAACTGACATAAAATAATGAACTTTGTGATCCAGGCCAGCAGCCATTTGGCACTAACTCGCGAGGCAGTGGAATGTCTGTAGGGAGATATCAAATAGATCCATGGCCACTTGCGCATACTAGCAAATGCACTCACACTCGAGCGTGCCTTCCCAAATGCCCATGACAACAAATCCCGGGATCCATACAGCAACGAAGAAGATGCATAAGAATACAGCTGCTGCGCGACTTCGCTCCCAAACGGCCCAAGTCCTTATTGTCAGGACGACTTTACCGAGATGTCAAATAAGAAAAGGAGGGAACTGAAATATTTGACACACTCACTCTCCACTAGGCATACACCAATAATCATTGACCCTGAGTGAAGATAATATCAGCCGCGAGCAGCAGACATCGGATTAAGATTTGTCATACAGAGCACAAATCTGGTTGACACGAGGCAATCTTCGATGGTGATATCGTTACTGTAGCTGTCTTGACACGTTCGTGAACGCACTGACATGCCTAAAGATGCAAAATATCTCACTATAAATGAGAGCAGTCAACGTAACAGATGGCCAGTATCTGGAGAAAAAATAGAGCGCTTTGGGAAGTGTCCAGGGAGCATTCCAGAAGACGGATGCTTCCGACACCAAGGTTAAAAATTGATCGTATACCTACGATATCATTAATATTGAGTATCATGATCATGAAACTGTGGGAAGAAGTCTACCCATAGAGTAACACAGGCCACTACAAGGGGCGCAATTTGAATGAGGCTAAAAGTTTAATTTTGAGCGAAATAGGAAGGTGACTGACTGTTTATGTACTGATAAACGAAATTGAAGTCAGCGGCATAAACACCAAAGGACCGTATTACAGTCACGTACTCGTTGGATGGGTATGCTCCGCAGAAACTGCTCTGTTTGCACTGATGACATGGAGGTAAATGGGTGAGGGGTAGTTTCTGGTTGACATTGGGTCGGATCGTCATTTGGTTTTTCCGAGTTGGTCGGGATCTCGTGTAGACATGGGAAAACATGGTCTCATCAGGTTTCAGAACTCCAACACAACAAAACACGTTACGTATGTGACACTCCAGTTAACTGATGGGTACATCGCTTCCGGCATCCTACCAGTCTGCCATCAATCTGATCGCGATGACTATCCCACAGGCAATCAGTGCGTCGGATTTATCCGTTGCACAGGTGCGTGGTCTCCGTAAATGGTAAGGTAATGCTTGCGTCTGTGGCTTACTCAGACATGATTCCTGCTCGGTTTGTCTGTATTGCTCCAAGGCAATGGCTCGGCCCGTGTCATACAAAAGATAAGTCCAGAACAAGTCGCACTGACATGAACAGCAAGGAACAATCACCATCGGCAATCATGAACTGAAGTCAAGGAATCCGTCTCCGCGGACAGTTCGCTTTCCCAGTTCATGAAGCCGAAGGAACATTTTGCACATCAGCAGCGAGTGCACGATTTGTTGGAACCTGTCAAGGACTAATCTAAACAGGCGCTTACATTGCAAGCAGCCTCACATAATCTTTCTATGAAGAAAGGGCAGAATAAACTGGCTCGTTTGATGTGCTCACGTTCTGCGGAGCATATGCCAATAATCCTTGACCCTAAGTGGTCATACTGTCATGAGTTAACATTATCCATATTGAATAAATCTTACATGTAGTTGATAATGACGATGTCGTTGTCGACGATGGTTGTTGTTGGGGTTGTTGGGGTTGTTCGGGTGAATCCGGGTTCTGAGGTGATGGTCGAACGGGAGGGAGGGCAGAAGGGTGACGCAGAAGGTTGGAAGGCTAGATCAATATCGTCGTTAGCCCGTCAATCAATCGATAAAATAAAATAAAAACGCACCAATGACCATAATGTATATCATTCACCACCCCAATGAGGTTATGCAACTCCGTACCCGTCTCTCGACTCTTATGCAACTCTCCCTGCAACCGACTAAGGATGATCGAACATCAAACCGCCCTTCCTAGGTAGCCTGACGCTCCCACCACCAATGCCGCCCATACCCCCAAGGCCCTGCGCCTGTATCGGAGGTCTCCTAGCAACATCGTTACTAACGTCCTGCGCAAACGAGAAGGGAGTGTTGCCGTTGGATTGGGAGGGGCTAGCGGGACCGGAGGGGGAGATAGAGGATGAGGAAGACGATTGGTTTTGGGCGCGACGTACCCTCATAGTCTTGTAACGCCTTTGGCAATTTCTCGTATCCCCTCGTTATACGATCTCTACTCCATTCGTCTCATCCTGCATCGTTTCGAACAACAGATTAGCTAGCAAAAACAATATAATCTGTAAATAAATTCAAGGTCGATCGAGCACAATAATACTTACCTGGATGATCGACAAAAGCACGTCACGGAACGCACTGAGTTTTGATGTAATGACGCAAGCGAAGGGTCGTGTTACCGAGTGGAGAGGCGTTAGATTAACAATGCAAGCGTTTACTCGCGTTGTTGGTTGTCTTGAGATGAAGTTGAATATGGCCGACAGGCAAGTAAAACGAAGAGGTTACTTGTGGTAGCGTTCGGAGGTGGGAAGTAATCGCAACGGGGTGGCAATCTGCAAACAAACGGTGTATGACGTCGGTCAGTTGTACTATCAGATAGAAACATAATACGCACCTGTATATCCGCTGCCAGCTTGCCTGTTAACCTCTCGTATCCTATTTGATAACCCGCATTGCATTATTGAATAAAGAAATATCGAATTTTGTCGCTTTATCGACCACAAGTAAAGGGATGGATGCCGTGCTCTTGATGGAACGCGGCTGTGAGTCGCGGGGCCCTTCACCTATGTTGGACGTATGCTTAGATCCGGGGTTCAGACGCGATAGAGATACTGTGGAATCCCCGCGATTGAATACCGTTAGGGTTCGAATTTGGGTCCCATAGCCCGGCTTACTTTCGCCCACGTTGCTATGAGGTAGTGGTGTTGAGGAATTTAAGGAGGCGTTCGACGATAGGGTAATAGAGAATGAGGGCATCTCCTTCGGCGCCCTCGCAGAAATTGATAAGTGCTACGGCGGCGTGGGAGTGTACTCTACAAAGAAAACATTTGTTCTAGATGTTGGTGAGTGAGGATGAGGGACGGACCTATAAGAACCCGAATTCATGCTGGGGTTCGGCGAACATAATCTCAAGTATGTTC
>KN833012.1:106320-129881 GCA_000827315.1 Piloderma croceum F 1598 | reverse complement strand
GCGGAGGTACCCCCCCGTTGGAAGTCATTCTTTGGGATGGATGGTTTATTAGTATCCTATATAATTCCGCTTCTTATGGGATTCGGCTTCGTGGCTTTGGGGTTCTACATCATATACGGCCGCCACACACTTGTCATCTCACACTCAATAGAGCACGCAGCTGCAATCAGTCAAGCATTCACAGCATTCTTTGCCGTTTGGCATTTTGCTGCTCTCAGCCCGGCCGTCTCCATGGTGCATAGTGTTAGAAGTGAAGAATGGTGGCGGCGACTTTTGAAAGGAACACCCTTCAGCCGCGCGAATTCTGTCTCTTCCAATAACAGAAGTGCATCTGCTCACATGGCAGAGATTGTTATGTTTTGGTCATCTCCTTATTTTAGGGTTGGCTTGATTGCTGCTCTTATCGCAGCTGTTCTGGGGGATATTGCACCAGCAGCTATTGATGTTGAAGTCGGTTTGGATGCGGTTTCCGCTTCTTTCCCTGTTCCCGCCCTCCCCCCTGACTCAATCTACAGTAACTACTCACAACCATTTCTTGCTACGGGGGACCAGGTACATGCCTCTATCGACATCGCACCAATCTACTTCAATGCGATGGCGTTTGGCGTGACTTATGTTAAGGCTGCTCCTCCGATGCCTAATGCACTTGTTCCGCGGCCCAACATCGCTCCAGGTCAAGGGTACCGTTACTTGACGGATGTGTACGTTCATTTCATGATGGCCATAAGCGAAGCTTAACGACTGTCCATTGTAGGGTATTCATGAACTACAACTGTAACTGGTACGCACCTACGCTACCTGATCCTGACTCGACAATAAACATCTCCACTTCCCAAACTATCACATTCACTGCTGGGGGTGTCCAAGGTCTCGGACGCGAACCGCTTCTCCAAAATGGTGTGTATGTCCCTGACGGAATTATACGCCAATCACTGATACCGCTCTGCTCGTAGAGGTATATCCTCTGAGGGGATACACAGACGCTTTAACGGGACTGCCATCTTTCAAAGGTGATATTGCATTTGTCGTCACCAGCGGCCCGCTGTCGCCTGGTTCTGGTTATTTCAATCTCAGTTCTGTACCAACCTATACCCCGTCTACGAGCTGGCAGGCAGCAGCAGCGGCCTGGAGAGCAAACCAAACAGGACCGCTCGGGCCTGTAGAGTCGATCTCAGTTGCTGTGTGCTCCCCAAGATACTCTCTTCAGCCATGGATCGTTGATCTTGTCAATGGTTCAACAAAGCTTGTTGAGCCGCAATCACAGAACGTCGGAAACATCGATCCCACGCAGTTGAATATTGCTATACAAGACTGTTTCAATCTACTCCCAGGAACTCCTCCTATTTCTGTCTTATTTGGCACATCAATAGCACAGCTTAACATGCTGCTCGCCATTCCTGCGAACAGCTCGTTGCCCGGCATACCATATCCGGCTGATAATTTGACCTCATTGATGAATACTGCCCTTCCGATCTTCATTCAAGCCTACCTGGATAACTTCCCGTTTGGAAATTTCACTCCTCCGAATTCACAGCTCCTTGTTCCAGCCCTTATTCTTTCTGCCGAGTTGAATTTCATCTGTGCCACCACCGTCCTCTACACGCTACTGTCAGCGACACTTCTTTATTTGATTCTGAGACCTGTTGCCAGACCATTCAATATTCAGAGCATCCTGAGTGCGACTTGTGAAGTACCCACGGCCGAGCCTCTTGGGATATTCCGTGGACAAGCCGTTGCCACCCATATTGAGCATATTGCCGCAGCAGGGAACGACATAGATGATTCAGCGATGGAGGCTCGGACCAATAAAGCTGTCAGCGATCATTATACTATGGTTCGTGAAGATCTGGCCATCCATAATCCGGTCCTTGAAGTCGATTCGCAGCGGCACATTGTCTCTCCTTACCCATTCCTCGAACGATATGTAGATACACGGACTGGCAGATCCCGAGTTATGTGGACCTTTACGCCTGCAATTGGTGCTACATTGGTAGGTTTCGGTCTTGCCGTCTGGAGACATCCCCACATTGTTAGCTACTCGCCAACGAACACAAGAGCTACTCTTTTCACTGCTCTTTTCACTTGGAGCTTGGGTCTTTGGCGACATTTATCTTTACTTGCGGTTGTCGCTTTAATCAGGCAGGCAAATTCTGATGTTAGTCCTCTAAATAAACATTCATGATATGTGTGCTGACGGGTCTGCTTCTGCTGGCAGGAATGGAGCCGCCTACTCAAGCAGCACGAGCAACATGGTTTGGACAGAAAGTTACGAGGAGTATTCAACACAATCTCAACTAACACACTGTCTTTTCTGAATGCATTCCATGCATGCATGACTAAGACCAGCATCATATTCAAAATTTGCTTCGTTGCGGGTTTGCTTGCTCCACTTTGTGCTGTTGTAGCCCAAGGTGCTGTAACGATGCTTACTTTACCATCTCTCATCAACCAATCACTTGCCATCCCCCTCCTTGTGAGGAGCACTCCGGTTGAAGTACCATGGTCCGCAGACCAGATCCTGGCACCATCCAATGCAGGCTTGATTAAAAATGCGCAACTTGGCCCTAGTTGGACCTATTTGGAACAAGTTGTTGGGGCCAGTGTGGGTGACACTGTGCCACCCGGGTACCTTGTGCCTCTGACAATGCGTACAAATAACACCATCGGGCATCAATATCCTACAGATGTTGCATATGTTCAATGTGAGTGTGCTTGGGTGGCACCAACATTGCCTCCTGCAACCACAAATGTATCATATATCCCAGTATCTCTGGAAAGTTTTGGTATTGATGCTATCCAAGCTATTCCTCGTGGGATTTCAAGTGCGTTTTTGTGACCCTTCTATTTGCTTTCCCTTACTCACATCTCTCTTAGTGTTTGCACCACTTTCCAATATGACTTTTAAAAATTCTACACCTGTCACTTCTGGACTCTTCGCTTGGACATTATGGTATTCAGATTATTTATGATTGAGCAATATATTCTGACATATTTTTCTTAGGGGTGGTGGTCCTGGGGACACAGTTAATCTAGCATCTGTGGCATCCACTAATCTATCCATGGTGTATGTCTTGTTAGGTTGTTGATTTGAATACCCATAAATTTACTTCTTGCAGGTGGCAGGAATTAATTAATGATCAAATTGCGCCTGCATACATTCAATCATTCCCCGCAGATGCACTCTATGTGACCAACCTGACCCGCGCAACTACACTGGTCTGTGATCCTCATATTCAATTCATATCAAAGCAGGTACGAGACTTTGGTGGGATCATTGATCTTTCCAATGTGCCAGCCGAATACAGTGCAGGTGTCAGAAACATGGATGAAGCATTTGTTTCATATATGGTTTACAATTATGCAGTCCAACAAGCTCTTGACCTTGTTGGAATATTCAGACCTTATATTATCTTGGGTCAAGCAACTGGCGATGCAGTCCTTACTTCAGACCCTAGTAATCCTGCCAGTGGCACTGTTCCTAAGCCCACCGCAGAGATAGGGGATACATTGGTACAGTGCTCTTTTACAATACCTTGTCAGTGAAGGCTTACAAGATAATTCAGAATGCATATATAGGATCTTCAAGCAAAGCTTGGATGAACCTAGACTTGGTGGCCAACAGAACAGCCATCAATGGGCAAATGATCCAGCAGTCTCTTACCATCACAGCTGCACTTCCATTAGTGCTTGTTACTGCTGTTTTGTATCTTCTTCTTGGCCTGACAGCATTGCTTGTCTGTTTCCGCACACCAGGAGTGCCATTTACACTCACTGGCATGTTGATGATGCATTCCAAGCTAACTTCTTTACAAATACTGCCCAGAAATGATCAACAGGATGAGAAACAGTCTGGGTGAGAAAAATGCTACTCCAATGATTCAAATACTGCTTTGCATAATTCTTCCTTTGTTTGTCCTGGGGGTCAAGGTGTACTTGATAATATATAAACTAAATCATACAATGATGGGCTGATGATGCCAGATGTGAGAAGTTCATGAGTCCAATGATTAAGTCTGAAGATGAATTGCCCAAAAAATGATTCTGATGTCGCTGTTTGCTGTTAAACCTATTTTCAAAAATTTGAATTGACTGTGATATCTAGTTACAAGTCCTTAAATGCTAATTTAAAACTTGTTCTTTTAACCAAGTTTCTAAGTGAAATCCTAATCCTTAAGATTTGCGTCGTATACCATGGAACAGTTGTTTTGTAGTGAGTATAAGTAAAAAGTGAAGTGTCAGATATAAAAGGAGATTTTGACAACTCTTGAAATGCCATGGCCTCAGAGCAAGACTCAGAGATCGTATTTGCTTCAAATAAGAACATAGCATTATTTACATTGGTATGAAGAGTATATATTTAAATTATGAGGATTTTGAGAGGCCTGTATGAGGTGCTATGAAGCTTTTAAGAGCTCATTTTTGGTGTTTTGAATGTAATTCCCCATTATCATGGCTAAATAATGGTAATTTGCTGCAATAAAATTATGGATACATTTACATTCATGCAGAAAGTATTGGTAATTACTTTGACAATTTTAGAATATCTATAAGCCTTGCTACAATTTAAATTGAAATCACAATCGAAAATGGTTGGAGTTTGAAACTCTACCAAACTTGACAAGGTGCATCGCATTGTCTTCAACTTGACCACCACCAAACATGGGGCCCATCGGGCTGTACCCAGCCCATTCATGGGCCCCTGGGAGGGAGATAGGAACTGAGGGAGGAGGATGGAAAAGGGTGGGAAGGAGATGGAGAGACAGGAAGGGATGCAGGTCCTAAGGTGAGCCACACAACCCTCTCCTACCATACCATCTCACTTCCCACTAACAACCATCTAGGATACCACAGAACCCCCCTCCACCTCCTGCAGTGCAGATGCAGACCAAAACTGAGCCATTATGGCTTGGATTTCGAGTTTTTTTGGCCCCAGCCCCCTCCCTCCTCGCGCATGCTTAAATGCACATACACACCGCCACCACCACCTTGTCTACACCACCCCACCACCTCTCCCTACCTCCCTCCACTGCCATTTCCAACGGCGCGCCCAAAACCAAGCCCTAGAGGGCCAGTTTTGGGCTTTTGGCCCCAAACCCGCAACCCCGGCTTGCACAGCCCAACATGCGACCCCACCACTGCTGTAACCTTGTCCACCCCACCCCACCAACTCCCCCCATTGCCCACCACCGCCATTTCCAACAGCGCACCCAAAACCGAGCCCTAGTGGGCCAGTTTCAGGCTTTTGGCCTAAAACCTGCAACCCTGGCTTGTGCAGCCCAACGCATGACCCCACCACTGCTGTAACCTCATCCACACCACCCCACTATCTCCCGCCATCGCCCACCACTGCTGGTTCCAGCACCGCACCCCAAACTGAGCCCTAGTGGGCCGGTTTCAGGCTTTTGGCCCAGACCCCCTCCCTGAGCCTCACATTTACAACTGGACAGCCACACCACCATCACCACACCATCCCACCACCCCTCTGCATCATCCCCCACTGCTGTTTTACACAGTGCACCTGAAACTGAGCTATGACAGCTTGGTTTTGTGTTTTTGGCTCAAACCCCTCCCTGAGCCTCACGTTTCCAACCGGACAGCCACATCACCACTATCACAACAACAACACCATCTCACCACCCCTCCACATCATCCCCTGCTGCCATTTCACATGGCGTGCCTGAAACCAAGCCATGACAGCTCAATTTCACATTTTTGACCCAAACCCCCCCTCAAATATATATATATATGTATTCTTTTCTTTTTATTATTATATTAATAGTTACTTTTGGCTCAGCATCTTTGTATTATACATTTTCAATGATAATATAAAGATTTTTGGACTGGGACTTGAAACATTTGAGTGCGGAAAACATGTCACATGACTGACTTGGTGGAGTGGGCCATTGCATGTACAAGTCAGCCTCAGTTTTTATTTCAATTTTAAAACAGAAGAACTTGTACATAGTGAGTGGGCTGTGTGCAATGCATCTGCCAGAATTAAAATACTGCTATGATAAATAAACAAATATTATACCTGTGAGAATTAGATTCTGGAATTATTTATGACAAAATAATAGGCCATCACCTGGGACATAACGGGATATTTCTTGCTGACAGAATTAGAATACTACCACCAAAAATAAATAGATTATTGCTGCACTTTGGCTACTGGAAATAACGTGAGAATTAGATTTTGGAATTATCTATTTCAGGCAGACAAAAGAATAAGCCGTATTCAGAATTTATCTGGAGGATATAATCTAAATCTAGATAACACATTTGTTTAAGGGACATAACTATTGTCGTAATTTGATTTTGACAATTATTCTGTCAGGTCAACAAAAGTGTTTCCCACATTTAGATTATTTCTTTTTGATGAGAAAATCATTGTTTGGCCCTGGGCAATGATTTTATCATCAAGGAATAATCTAAATACAGAAAACACTTTTGTTGACCTGACAGAATAATTGGTGAAATCATATTCTGACAATAGTTATGTCCCCTAAACAAATATGTTATCCAGATTTAGATTATATCCTCCAGATAAATTCAGAATATGGTATATTGTTTTGTCTTCCTGAAACAGATAATTCCAAAATCTAATTCTCACTTGGGTTATTTTCAGTAGCCAAAGTGCAGCAATAATCTATTTATTTTTCACAGTGGTATTCTAATTCTGTCAGCAGGAAATATCCTATTATGTCCCAGGTGATGGCTTATTCTTTTGTCTGCCTTGAATAAATAATTCCAGAATCTAATTCTCACTTTGGTTGTCTCTAGCAGCCAAAGGTATAACATTTATCTATTTATTTTTCATAGTAGTATTATAATTCTGGCAGAAGGAAACATGCTGTTATGTCCCAGATGCATTGCACACAGTCCACTATGTACAAGTTCTTCTGTTTTAAAATAAAAATAAAAACCAAGGCTGACTTGTACATGCCATGCGAAGCAATGGCCCACTCCACCAAGTATGGTTATGTACATAGCGTGTAGCTGAGATCTAGAAAGAAAAATAGGAAATATTGTCATAGAACAAAACCAGAACAAAAGAAGAGCCTGAGACTTCAGAGAATCAAATGACAGCTGACCTGTACATATGAATAGGTTCCTCAAAAATGGCATCCAATATTACTGTTGCATCATCTCTCCATCACCTCCCCAAATGAATAAAAGGCACCCAACTTAAGAAGGAAGCATTTTCGGAATTCAATCTGGCAACAGCAATGTGAAGCACTCATGTGGCTCCGGTAGTATCAGGTCCAACAGCATTTGTCATAGTATGGTTGTAGTCTTTGAAAAGGTGTTCATAGAAACTATCTGTAAGTTACACTCCCCCACGCTTCCTGATGGACTCCTTATAAACTCCAGATTTACTCCATGACAGGTATGTGGACTCCATCAGGAGTCTATCAGGAGTGTCTAAGGATTTTGTAGAGACTATGATTGTAAGGCAGTAAGCTCCTTGCAGCTTAAACAATAATCAACCACCATACTATTGTGCTGAAACAAAATTCCTTCATACCTTCCAAGTGATAGGAACCCAAGTCCAATTTTAATTATTGTAAGTCTATATTTAAATTTCTTATTTTGTGTTTATGGATAAATATTATTATTATTTAATTATAATATACAAAATAATTTAACAATAATTGACAGAAAAATGAAATGGAGGGAAAGGGTCTTGCATGGAAGCTGGAGAGTTTGGTAAAAGAGACATTAGCAAATAATAATATAAAAGCGCAGGAGGGACTTACAAATGGAGTTGGAAACTGAACCAACTGGGCTTGGTTTTGTGTGCACTGTGTGGTGGTGTTGGTGGTGCTGGCGGTGGTGCATCAGGGGTGGGAATGAGTGAGGAGAGTAACAAAAAAACAGGGGGGGGGGTACCTATGTGACATTGCCCCACCCTGCCCATCATCACCATTGTCATTGCCCTCTTTGTCACTGCCCCGCCCATCATCATTGTCATGGTTGTTGTTGTTGTTGTTATTGTTATTGTTGTTGCCATGTTGTCATTGGTGGCAGTGGAAGTGGTGGTGTGGTGGTGGTGGTAGAGGTGGTTGTTGTTGCTGGATCATGACTCATGGTGGTGGATTGTGGTTGCAGATGTGGTTGCTGTTTTTAGTTTGTTTGGGTGACACGGCTGATCAAATACTAGCAATACTACAGCCTGATGATTTTGCTGAATTTGCTATTGAACACATTGGAACACTATGCAACCCATATCTCATGTTCCACCCATCCATTGTGGGGCAAATGTGCTGCTTCATGTAGTTCGTCATGGCCGTGTTTTTTCTTAGAGATGGTGACCCAGCATATAAAACCATTTCCCTTCATCCCTGACATTCTGGTGCAACATCACCATCACCATTAATCATGCTAGACTCTGGTCAGCCATAGTCAGCTACATCAAGTTTTTTTATTCCAGCTCCCATGGACTGTCAACTCGCAGTACCTTTGCTAGGCTCTTGTCATTGTAAATGGTCCCTCTGTTGAAGTTAGGGGTTCAAAGTGAGAGAAGGGGGAACAGTAGCACCTTCATAATTGTTATCGAGATTGTTAATATGATATTTTGCACTCTTGCCTGGCATGCCTATATTGCATTAATTATTCTATTGATTATAACCACTAACCACTTTCAAATACATGGTCAGAAGGAAGTAAATAATTTTATTGATTTGCAACTATCAGCAACCTTGCCTTGCTAATTATCACTACCTTACACCATTGTATGTCTAACACATCTTTGCAAGTCATACAGACCTTTGGCCACTTTCAAATACATGGCTATCTTGTGCACATTTGGAAGAAAGGAAATATTCTGCACTTTCTGTAAAGCTCGGACCCTTACATATTCACATAATCCCTTTGTAAACTTAGCCGTAATAATTATATAATTACAGGTTTTACGAGCCTTATAAGGGTCTTATAAAACCTTACCACAAAACGGACGTTTTGCTGATGACATTGACCTAGTGAGAATCTGCAGCTGCTTCTAAATTGAAGCTAGAAATTTGCTATCAACCGTGGGTTTTTAGAAGGGTTTTGACTCTAGTTCTGATCCGGAACACCTTGGGCACATTACCTTAGGGCAGCAACCCCGCCATTGATAGATTTGAGTTTAGAGTGAAAATTTCGGTCAAAAATGAGGTTAAATTGCCCCTTTTAGGCTTGAAACCACGAAAATGGCGAATTTCTCAGTGAAGCGCTGACACGTGCACGATCATTTGTTCAACTGCTGCGATCATTTCCTTAGCATTTCGGTTAAAACGGCTTGGGTCTGTAATCCTGGACCTTCAGAGGACCTATGGACTATCTCAGAACTCTGGGCTCTGCCGCAGTCTCATCCCTTGTCCAGAAGTCAGGGTTAAATCTGCCCTTCACACTGGGTCCCAAAGTCACTTCACTTGAATTCTGGACACTTTATGATGGCACGAAACGTGTACGACCAATTCAATATCTTCTCCGTATTTATTGTAACACACACCTACCATCTTCTTTTTAATCAGGATGACGGCACTCCAGTCTCAATATTCGAATACGACTTTACCCAACCTCAAGCGAAGAACCGAATACCGCTGGCCAAAAACTCCCTTCGCAAACTGCGAACACTGCGACATCCAGATGTGCTGAAATTTATGGATGCGGTGGAGACGGACACGACTATTCATATTATGACCGAACGTGTCAAACCTCTTGGAGGTGATACGTTAAGTAATTGGGCTGGGAAGGGAAAGCAGGAAAAAGAGGATTGGTTAATATGGGGTCTGCATCGAATATCTGTTTGTTTATCATATCATCATTTGCTGCGGACACGTTGGTTCTTAATGTGTTTTCTTTTATGGGCATTAGGTTGCTTTGGCGTTCGTAAACGATTCTTGTGGATCCACGCATGGAAATATCCGCTCAACATCCATATTCATCTCACCTTCCGGGGAGTGGAAACTTGGTGGGTTCGAGGTGCTCAGTAGCCCCACAGATGAAGCGGCTGTGTTATATGTACGTAGTTCTCTTGAATTCCATATCACCTTAGCTGACAGGTCTACTTAGACAATGGGAGGACTTATCCCCGATGCTTCTGAATTCGCGTCTCCAGAAATAAAGAAAGGCGGTTGGTCAATCCTCAAGGAGTGAGTCAACTACCACCGCCTATTTCCTACCCTATTACTCACCTTCTTCCCAGCAACACTCCATCTGCGGCAGACGCCTACGCCCTCGCCATCCTCTTGCATACCCTCTTCAATCCTACCCACCCTCTACCACCCACATCACAACCGCCCCATCCCCCTCCCCTCCCCTCTTCTCGTGGCTCCATCCCGTCTTCGATCTTTCCTTCATACAAGAAACTGCTAAACCCTAACCCGAAAGCGCGGATGTCAGCGAAAGGCTTCCTCGACGTCGGCATGGCGGAGACGTTGGGAAAGGGGGAGGGTGGGTTTTTTGTGTGTAACAAACTTGTGAAGGTTTGTACGGGATTGGACGGCTTTGCGCTGGGCAGTGAAGGGGAGAAGATGGCTTTACTGAAGTGAGTGTCATGTACAAAGCAAATCGGTATATGATCCGTTATTGATTGTCTTTACTTTTGTTTTCTTTTTGGCATGGTTTACTCATAGAACTCTCAACGAGTCGGCCGCCTCTTTTCCACCCGAATTCGCTTCTCACCGCGTCCTACCCTCCCTGATCTCTGCGCTCGAATTTGGTGGCGCATCAGCATCCACGATCCTCCCGCTTGTCCTCCAACTAGGCAAAAATGTCTCCCAAGAAGAGTACTCTTCTTTAGTGCTTGCGCCGCTTATCAAGCTGTATACTAGTCCAGATCGTGGGACGCGGATGGCGCTGTTAGACCATTTGCCTGAGTATGCCGAGAAGCTAGACAAGAAGAGCGTGGCGGATAAAATTTGGCCGAATTTGGTCGGTGTATCTGATGTATCTTTTCAACTCACGTTGACTTTGGCAACTATTTGTGCTCACAGCAAACAGGATTTTCGGATACGGTTGCTGTGATTCGGGAGGCAACCGTCAAGTCTATTATCTTGCTCTCTCCAAAGGTATGCATTCGGTCTTATGTTGTAACCACACCCTAACACAATCTTCCTAGCTCAACGATCGCATATTGAATAACGACCTCCTCCGGCACCTCGCAAAGATGCAAATGGACCCCGAAGCCTCCATCCGGACTAATGCCTGTATCCTAATCGGTCGCCTGGGTCCGTCCTTAGGGTACAACACCAAGCGCAAAGTTCTAGTTCCCGCTTTCTCGAGGGCGTTGAAGGACCCATTCGTACATGCTAGAGTGGCCGGATTGATGGCGTTCATGGCCAGCGTGGATGTGTTTGATGTCGAGGAATTGGCAACGAAGGTCATGCCTAATATTTCGGGGAGCATGATCGATAAAGAGAAGTGAGTCTTACGGTTTGTATTGTACTGTGATGTGTAACTGAATTTTTTATGGATGTTAGGTTGGTGCGCGACCAAGCGTTCAAAGCAGTGGAGTTGTTCGTAAAGAAGGTGGAGAGCCATGCGGCGACTATGGTCTGTATCGTTCTCTAAGCTGCCGTTCTTTGGTTCTTCCTGACTGCCCTTTGTTGCTAGCCTGAAACCGCTATTAGCGAAAATGGTGACACATCAATTCTGCCAGTCCCAGCAGGCCAAGCTACCCTGGTCAATTCTGCAGCTGGAGCAGCTGGAGCACTGGCAGGCTGGGCAATATCGTCATTAGGAAAGAAGGTACGCTCCTTTTTGTTCCAGTGGGTGTTTCTCATCTATATCCATTGACTCCGTTTAGCTTGCTACAGCTGATATGCAAAGTACTATGAGCTCAGCACCAGGGATTGACCGACCGACATCCGCTCCTCCGCCCCTCGGAAGCACATCGACATTCCCAACACCCAGTCCTCTTCCTTTCATTCCTTCCACTATGTCGGCAGCAAATTCGACTGTCTCATCTCCAACTGCCATTGGGCCTTCAAGTATAGGTAAAGCATTTGGCACAGCGCCGAGGTCGAAAGGGATGCAACTTGGAGCTAGTAAGACCCCTGCAAGCGTAGCAGCTGCTAGTCTGGTTGTTCAGCTGGAGGAAGAGGCAGCGGCAGAGGAAGGAATTGATGGTAATCCTTGGGGTACGGATGATCTCATTGATATTAATGCAGACGAAGATGACTGGAGTGAGTGCTTTTGGGTAAACTTTGATTACGTCTTCTGATTCAACTTTGATTTGTGATTATAGGTGCTTTTGAAAGCGCACCAGTCCCACCTGCCGTCGTGGGGCCAAAGCCCGTGCCCGTATTGGGTCTACGCTTGAGTAACACACAGCTGCAAAATGGGACATCTTTCGTGCCTGATCAATGTATGACTAAATTCCGCTGTGTGTACTTTCAGAATCTCATCTGTCTCTTTCAGCCGACGACCCATGGGGAGGAACAGATTTGGCAAGCCACAGCGAGATCAGCTCTAATCCATGGACCGATAATGACCCATGGCAACAAAATTACACACTTGCCTATTCCAGTTTATCTACGCAACCTCACAAACCGACCGTCCCATCGAAAGGCCGAACTACTTCTTTAACCCCAAGTCAACGATATACCCCAGTTTCGTTCCCGCCACCTCCGGATAGCCGGGGTGACGCGTCCACTCCAGTTGCGGCAAACTTAGCGACCATGAGCAAAGAAGATAAGGCCGCAGAAATGGCGCGGAGAAAGGAGGAACGGAAGCAGGTACGTACTTCCCGTCACGCTTAAGCTCTTGTTTGACACTGTGTGTGACAGCGGATCGCATTATTGAAAGAGCAGAAGAAGACTGCTGCAGGTGGGAAGACTTAACTAATTACAACTTTATGTATACCCAACTCATTGTTTTTAATTGGATACGTCAACAATTATATACACTCTTCCACATGAGAATACTGCCCAGGTGACGTTAACGGCAGAAGCGGACACTTATATTCGAGATTCACTTAACTTCTCGACTGTTGTCTACAGTATTTTATTTGGAAAACTTGGAATAAATTCAAACGTAGTGGAAACTTAAAGAAGGGTTTTCAATTAGTGTATGTACAGTAAGAAAGCGAGCATCGATTGCAAAAAGGTTTTTAGACGTCAGTTGCATACTGATCATGAAGCCTGAAATTCGCCATCCCATTTTCAACCTCCTGCCTTCCCAACGGCGTCAGATCCAACAAATGATACGTAACCAGAAAAATTTCAACACCACGGTCAGTTGTAGAATAGGTATGGAATACCTCATCACCCTCCCTCAGAAACACGCTGATCCCGAAATATCCATTTCCGGGCAGCCAGGTCACATCTTTCCTGTCCTTCACAGATTTGAAAGTATCCGTCGAGCTGTAGAATGGGAACTCCCAACCCATGCGCTTCTTATATGCTTCAATTTTCTCCACTGGTGATGGTGCCACGCATAAGAAACTCGTATCTCGACTCTCCAGATGTCTGAGATCAGGGATATGATCGGCAAAGAAAGAACATCCAACACATCCTTCCTTATCATCTGGAAACAGCATGAAGTGGTACAGAATTAGCTGCTTGCGACCCGCAAAGAGGTCGAGAAGTGAGAGATCCCCTGCAGTGGAGCCGAATTTGAATGAAGGCGCATTGTCGATGCGAACCATGGGAAGTTCGCGCCTGGCAGTAGCTAGAGCCGCGAGCGCATGGGTGGCAGCTTTTTCGCGCTCGATGTGCTTCTTTTGTATATCCCGCCATTCGTCAGGGCTAACGATCTGGATATTGTGTCAGCTTGACAAAGTCGAACGAAGTAGAATGCTTTGGCTGAGGTCAAGTACAGTGTACTTACGTTGCCCGGCATACTTGATGGAATGTGTTCTGGTAGTTTGCGTAGATCCAGGCTTTAGGGGTGTTTATCATACTTGAAGTTGCACATAATATTCTAGCGCCCAAACAATTTGGTCCCACACTTAGGCCAACTGTGGTATTTATACCAAAACATACGTGTTTCTGCACCTCCGACTCCGATGATGCTGTCGAAATTGGGACGAAGTTTGCATAGTTTGCGGTCTTTGCCCTTCCACCGATACAGGCACCCCGGACCCTGCTGGTTATGGCCACAATTGAAGAGCTGACAACTTACAAGAGCGGTGCTTTGCCGAAATCACAGCTGAGATCGTCTCGATCAACTTCGACGCCGAATTTAACGAGACCCTGGCCATAGTATCGGAGGCGCTTTCGCTTCCTATCTATGAGGATCAAGAAAACACGATCCTTCATCTTCGAAAGGCAATGGGCTTGGAGAGTGGTCTGGCTTCAAAAGATGTATGACAATCGGCCAATTCAAGTTTTCCGAGGATAATAGTGATATAAAAGGCACGGCTATATGCCAGGTTGACGAATCTGGCTCATTGAAGGTTCCTGATGGATGGCAGGTGGAGGTCCGCCTGGTGGATGATTATGATGCTGGGAGTTTTTGGAAAGTATTAAAGGAGAACCAAGATGGTGTAACGGAGGAATCTTTTCATATTATATGAACAGAGGCCAGTGCCAACCCAAATTGTTTGTCTCGGAAGGATGCTATCACTACATGGATTGACTGGACGGCTCTGCCACATGCATTTCTGTTAGACCCTGCTCCTCTCTCTTTTGGTGCCGAGTTCTATGAGATAGTCAATTCGAAGGAGGACATTCGAGGTAAGTAACTGTTGCACTTCGAATAATAATGTTGCGCCATCGATAGCTGTCTGTTAGATGACATCACCGCTGTCCTCACGTGCACGGCATCGTTGACGACCAATATGAAGCCTCCATATTTCTTTTCTGCTCGCCGAGGCTCAACGCATCCTGCGAGAGCCATCCGCGAGGGCCTTCGGATAGAAGAGCTTCTTCCCACCATCATGCAAGATTTTCGGTGTTGGGCGTCTGTGCGGCCAGATATGTGGGTCAAAAGTTTCAAGTGTGAAAAACCAATATAATGCTATAACATGATTAGGTGGCCCCATCCACCCATGACACCTCGACAACCATACTCTCGATGTACACTATTAAAAATAACTCAACAAATGTGTTCGATGTACTGCCGGTCGAACTGCTCCTCGTCATTCTTGGTCACGTATCCCTCTCGTCATATTTATCCGTATCCGCCACATGCAGATCCCTCCGTTCCTTTCTCATAGCTCCTGATTTTATTGACACGATCATTAAGACAGCTATCACAAGCGCTGGATTCCGCCAGTTGACGCTATGCCTGGCGAAGTAAATCGTGTCAGTTAATGGAGATTTGTTTACTCTACAAAAGATGCCAAAGAACCAAATGAACCGAATTCGAATGTACCTAATTCTCTGCTTTCGATGGATTTCCCTCGGCTCGCATTCGTACACGCGTGCTTCCAGTCAGATTCTATGAAGAATCGTAAGCGGATCCGGGGTATCGTGAAACAGTCAATGCTCTTTGGATGGAGTATCGCACAAACGGTTGGCACAAGGATGTGTTTTATATGAAGCATTGATCTTTCGATCCTGTAGGGTATGCAAGCACTCTCCTACTTGGTACGTGAACAGTTCTTTTATTTACTACGCAAATGTCAATGACGCCTAATTGAACTATAAACTGCTGGCAGCCTAACGGAATAGACTTGTGTTACAATATCGCGAGGTAGCACCATGAGACTAGTGCGGAAGGTTCACCAACGACAAGATTCTATCATCCTCGTTCTATTGAAACGTACTTACGGCTGTCTTCAAAGTGCTCCTGTATTCTCCTCGCTATCCTTCTATTTCTTTCGGCAGTGCCCGTGGTCTTGAACCGAATCATCACCAATACAGCGCTCTTCGTCGATATATGCATTCATTTCCTCCTCGATGTCTTCCCAACCGCTCATTTACCTGTTCGCGCTGCGGGATCAAGCACGTCATCTATTTACGTTCAGCATCACCCCACTTCCGAGTTATACTTGAGTTCAGTAGCCTGCTCACAGGTAAGAAAGATAGTAGTCATAGTCACTGTGGTTTCTCGTCAAATGATAACGTACAAAAATGACAAAAATTCAGTCGTTATATTTATATTCCAGTGCAGACAGCCACGATATCTCAACATATGAACAAGGACAAAAAGGCATGAAGAACGGAACAAGCCCAGTTATACTATTACAAACAATTTTACTACAGAAACACGTCCCGGCTACATTAAATGGACACCTGAAATTACCGATACGTTGCGTGAGTGGCATTGTGGTGGCCACTGGACCTAGTCGAACAGTATGAGACGCAGTAGCTCTGTGCCATTGGCAATCCATCTCCTTCAAAAGCCCAAGTAGCTTCGATAGGTTTTCCACCATTCGTGGGATGGGTGTAGTCGAATGTTACATTAGCACGACCTTGGGTGATCTCCAACTCTGGGCCCTTTCCGTCTTCCTTTAAGGCCCTCAGGGCAAGGATATCCTGCAATTTGTAAGCTTTCAGAATGTGATTGAAAGCCTCGAGGAAAGCTGGCGGAATTGGAGTGGAGTGGAGTTTGTTGGTGGGAGTGACAAACTGGAATTCGTATGGACGATAAGTGTCTGCCTCAAAGACCCAGGAGGCAGGAAGAAGGCGTGAATCGAGTTCCTGAGATGGATCAAGGATCCACGGAATTGCAGCACCACCGACGTCAGTGAGGCGCTCATCCTCGGATAGACAGAAGTGCTTGTGGAGAAGCTGAACACCGAGGTATGTGTGCACACGATGCTTGAGAAAGAGTGCGGCAATCTCGGAGGCAATGACGGACGCCACGCCAAGCTCCTTAGACTTCAAGTCAGCCTGTTCAATGGAAGGAAGACTGTTGAAGACTAAGTCAGAGTAGGGTTGGAGAAGGACAGGGCATGCCATGTCGGGAGAATGATTTGGAAGTTATCAAACAATGGATTCGACAATGCAATTAAGGAGACATCTGGATGGAACTACACACTGAATTTATGCATTCTGAGGTATGTATCTTGAGTTCCCCGTTCCTGTCGTCGTTATCATATTTCCGTGCACCTTCCGATCCCAAGCCCTGAATGTCTCAGGACACTAGGAACCTCGCGAAGACTTCTAATTTTTTTGGCAGTAGCGTCTATCTTGAGGAAGGCGCTCCGAGTCCGCTGTTCTTAACATCCCGAGACAAAGTCATGGGTCCTTCTAGAAGTCAGGAACTTTCGACGATTGAGTGGCGGAGGAAATATATCCGACAACAGTCGACTATAATCCCGCGGATGAGGTGGTGGCGCTTCGAATTTGGTAGCCGTTTGAGTTCATTGAACGGAATATCATATAGCGCGCCTAAATTTTAGCGCTGGGGTGCAAGATCGCCTACCGCTTCTGCATACCTTGAGATACGGGCTCTAACTCGTCATAGCATTCGGAATTAATTTGCCTGCAGCAACCAGCGCGGGTTTGCCGCGCTTGATAGGGTCAAGGATTTGCCTTTTGATTCGATCAGCGCGATCGTATGAACGCTGTCTTTCAAAAATATGATACCTCGCGTTTTCATATTGGTTGTTGCAGTGTGCGCTGCGACATTTGTGTGCCTGGCCAACGGTCAGCAGACATTCGGCTCATCGTCCGCGCCTGTATATTTGATATCGCTACCAACGTCTTCGCTAAAAATAACACCCGCCCACAGTCAGAACCTGTAAAGGTCGTATTCATGAGCGCCTCTTGCGAGGTGTGGCTGGACCTAGCGTCAACCTGTGAACCAATACCACATCCAGTACGGTAACGCGATTAAATAACCAAGAAAATAGGAACCGCACAAGAGGTCGACCCGACGTTGTCGCGAATATTTTAAAAATCATGCGACGATCGTTCAAAATTTGCCAACAGCATGGCTATCCATGGGAGTTAACATAGTCAAATTGACGCGTGACGAAATTACTTCTGTTCTGATTTGGAGTTGGTTCTTGTTTCTACTATTACAACCTCATAGGTGTGTGAAGACTGCTTTCCTTTTTTCAGTAAACGCAGCCATGCCTATCAAAAACAGTTTCAGCATAGCGCAAAATGGTGCTGCCCAATTAGACATACCCTCTTTTTGATCTTGGGTCGCAAAGAGACCATGAAACAGCCGTCGCTCCAGCCGCAGTCCTTCCGCCAATGACAGCTCATACGCTATACCACCCTGTTAGCATCAAGAAAGGTAGCCAAAGAAAATCCAACGGCTAACCAGCATTGACAGTTTCCTTCGCAGCCTGAACAGAAATCTGTCCCTTGCTCGCGATAGTTTTCGCCATCTCCACGGCATCTTTAACCACCACTCCCTCGCCGTCACCCACAACGCGGCTGATCAATCCCCACTTCTCAGCCTCCTCAGCTGAGAAATGCCGTCCTGTTAAAATGATCTCCATCGCGCGTGATTTTCCAATGGCGTGGGTCAGACGCTGTGTCGCTCCTCCTCCCGGTATGACACCGAGCTCGATCTCCGGTTGGCCGAATTTAGCTGTGGGCGAAGCAAGGATTATGTCGCACATCATTGCAAGCTCGCAGCCACCCCCAATCTGTGATAAGTTTTGGTGGCTATTGAGAACAACTTCGCGCATAATTAGATGCACTAACCGCAAACCCGCTGACAGCAGCTATAATGGGCTTCTGGATCCTCGTCAAATCAGGCCAGTCCTTCCCTAACCAATGTCCCTTGATCATATCGGCATCTGGTATAGGCAATAAGAGATAAGACAAACACTTCTGATAAAAAGACAACAACATACACTGTATATTCGTCAACTCCTTGATATCAACCCCGGCTGTAAGATATATATATAGATCGCCGCGATCATCACCAAACTGATCTGGCAGACACATACCAGCAAAAACCTTCTCTGATCCAGTCACCACGATAGCCCCAACTTGCGGGTCCCTGTCAAACTCCTTCAACGCTTGACTCAGTTCATTCAACAATAGACTGCTCAGCGCATTGAGTGCTTTGGGTCTATTGAGTGTGATGAGGGCTACCCCTGGTTCCGGCCGCGATGTGAGAATGTTAGTGTATTGGGTCGACATAAGACGTATAGATGCGGATACGAATAAGCAACGAATAAGCGTTTTGTATGGGGTGAAGAGACCGTAGGATGAGATGGGACATGGCGCCTGCTGCGCAGGCCAAAGCTTGGGTTCGGTTATCGTGGCTGTGGGTATACTCCATTGAGCAGGAAAGTTTTGTTGGCTATGGGTTGTGCCATCGGAGACGAGCTGAAAGTAATTCAACCGAATAGGAGGGCATTGCTAAATTGGACGTGGCTGTAGAACGGCATGCTTCGGCATCTCCTAAAAGGGCAAAGCATCCGAAAACCTGAACTACGGTTTGATAGGACCCTGATAGTACTGAGTGAGGGTAGATTAGAAATCTGCTGTGTGTCCGGACCCAAAATGTCGCATTTTAGCCCTCCCGTGTCCGAAACAGTAATCTACCCCCGACCTTTTGGTTCTTAGAGCGGTAAATTAGCCCCTATATCAACCAAATCAGGTATAATTTTGGTATGCTTCGGTGGGTTTTACCCAAAATTTCTGCTCGGACACCTTTGGTGTCCAGATTTCAGTGCTTATTTAATCTAGCCTGTTAGCCCAAGAGCAGTTGGTGTCTGCCCAAAATAATCTACCTTCTGGTCCTTCTGGGTCCAGTTTGGTCATCTCCAATAGCCAAAGGTATAACATTTATTTTTCATAGTAGTATTTTAATTCTGGCAGAAGGAAATATGCTGTTATGTCCCAGATGCATTGCATGCAGCCCACTATGTACAAGTTCATCTATTTTAAAATCAAAACAAAAACCAAGGCTGACTCATACATGCCATGTGAAGCAATGGCCCACTCCACCAAGTGAACAAAGTTGCAGGTGAGTTGTATTTGATCATGTAATGTGCTGTCGCACTGAAAAACTTTTAAAGCCCACCAGACAAGAAATATTGGTTATTTTTGTATACTACCTACACAATATTGATATGAGGTACTAAGTAATAATTATAACACAGAATTTCTTAGTAGCCAATATGGCTCAGCCAGACTATAACTGAGAAAAAAAAAACCAAAAAATTAATTAATTAAGGGCTAAGAACCTGAAACCAAGCCACTGAGGCTCAATTTCAGACATGCCATTGGAAATGAGGGTGGAGAGCAGTGGAGGGAGGTGGTGTAGTGGTATTGATGAGGTGATGGTGATGGTGGTGCATTGTGTTTGCAAATGCAAGGTGGGAGATGGGGTTTGGGCTAAAAAGCTGAAGCTGAGCCATTGTGGCTTGATTTTGGGTGCACCATGTGCAACAGCAAAGGGGGACAGTGTGTAAAGGTGGCGTGGTGATGTGTACAAGGTGGTGGTGGTGGGGCTGCACACTCGTGAAACATGAGGCAGGGAGGGGTTGGGCCCAAAACTCAAAACTGCACCATTGTGGCTTGGATTAGGGTGCACCATGTGAAATGGTGTGGAATGGTGGATAGGGGTGGTGTGGTGGTGCATACAAGGTGGTGGTAGTGGGGAGGCTGTGTGCCCACAAAATGTGAGGTGAGGTTGTGGCTCAGTTTAGGGTGTGCCATGTGAAATGGTGATGGGGGACAGTGCATAGGGGTGGCATGGTGGTGTGTATGAGGTGGTGGTGGTGGGGCTGTGTGCTTGCAAAACACAAGGCACAGAGGCCCCACTGCTAGAGGGGGTTGGGCTAAAACCTGACACTGAGCTGTTGTGGCTCAGTTTAGGGCATGCTGTGTGAACAGTGATACACTTGGAGTGTGTATATCAATGAAATCAATCAAAAATATAATACTGCTGTGTCACAGACTGAGGGGTGCAAATAGGTGAGTAACTCTTCCTATAATGAGTGAGATGAGATAAAATGAGTTTTTTGCAATGCACATGATAGCGCTGAGCAAAGTACAATTAGCAAATGTGGGTGCAGGAGCATGGTAGCAAGAGTGCAGGAATGCAAGAGCAAGAATGCAGGTGCAAGAATACAAAAGCAAGTTCCTGGGAGTGGGAGCAGAGTCTAAACTAATAACATGGTATTGAGGTTGAGAAACAAAGTATGAGGTCTAGGAACAAGTTCTGAGCCACAATGAGATTCTGAGATGAGGGGTGAAGTTCTACTTGTTTTTCTGGTATGTACAGGGGAGTATATATATAATGTGAAATTTTAAAATGAAAAGCTGACAACTGATAAATTTTAATGCTTGCACAAAGAACTGGAGACACACACAAAAGTTCAACCTTCAAAACTACCATATCTGGCTCACAATGCCTGTTCAGTGGTTATGTGACCATGTCTGAAGTGCCAGGCCAACTCAATGCTGAAGTGATCCCACTGACATGTCCTCATGACTTTTATGTGCCAATGTGCTATGTATGGATTGTAAAACTTCCGGGGGTGCTGTGCAGTACCAAATTGGGCATTGCAATGTGCATGAGATGTTGGCCAAAAGCAAAAATCATCGGAAATGCGCAGAAATGATCAGAAAAGGTCATGTGACATCGGTGGCATGTGGTGTGATCATGTGATATTATGTTAGCACTGATGTGATGTTGATTTATGTCAACAGAGTGGTCAACAGTGATGGGGGACAGTGTGTACAAGGTGGTGGTGGTGGTGGTGGTGGTGGGGCTGTGCACTCGCGGTGGGGAGGGCCTGGGGTTTGGGCCAAAAACCCACAACCCAGCTGCTGTGGCAGTTGTGGGCTGAAATGGGGCTGCATGAGGTGGAGGGGGGTTCTGTGGTGTCACAGGGTCCTCTGGTGTGGTAACCCAACAAGTTGTGAGTGGGCAATGAGGTGGTATGTTGTTTTACTCACCTTGGGACATGTGTCCCTTCCTACTGCTTCATCCCCTCCCCATCTTTTTGCATTCTTCTCCCTCAGCCCCTATTTCCCTTCCAGGGACCCATGAATGGGCTGAGTGCAGCTTGATGGGCCTCATGTTTGGTGGTGGTTAAGTTGACGACAATGCAATGCACCTTGTCACATTTAGTCGAGTTTTAAATTCCAACCATTTTCAATTACAATTGTGATTTTAATTGTAGCACAAGTTATGTGCCTCTTAAATCCATGGAAATAATTACACATACCTTCCACATAAATAGAAATGTATTCATAATTTCTTTTTAGCTAATTACATTTTTTTGGCTGTGCTAAGGGGAACGTTGTAATACTTCGAAAATGTTTTCTCAGTATTTACAGGATTTTTCCTGTAAATTTAGCTATTCTGTTTGGACTGTAGGAATTTGTTTAGAGAATTAGTGAATGCACCAAGTTAAGGGTAGTATGAGTATAGCAATGGCCTAATAGGTACTAGTCAGATCGTTTTGGACTTAAAAGGAGATTAGGACCAGTTCCAAGGGAATGGATCAGGGAGCCGAATAACTAAGAAGCACGCGTATATGGGCGCATGGCGCATCAAATCAGAACTATAAATTGAACAAGAACTCACTTTGCTCCTCAAACCCTTACTACCACCATCCCCCCCATATTCACAACACCTAGTCATCCATTCTCCCTCAACCATCAACCATCATGAATACTTTTGACTCGTACCTTTTGCCACCTTCTACTCTTGATTCTGCCAATGATGTAGATGATTTGTGATTCCTCTTTCAGCGCCCCCAGACTCCACTCCCCACTGAACCAACTTATACCAACCTCACCCTATCCCATCTTGAGTCTGCACTTCCAACAGTACTTTCAGGCAGCCCTACTGATTCGATTAACCCCATGTCAATGTTTTACGCTTCAGAAGGAGTCGCCAAGGTCTGGGATGACTTTTTGCAGACGAATGCAAAGGGAAGAAATGGCGGTTTCCATGCCAAAGACTACTACATCATTCGCGCCATCAGCCCCTACTTCATGCTGGACCCTACTGAGCTGGGTGCTTGGTTTGTCACTTGGACTGGAACTGCTGGAAAGGATAACCCTTCAGGCATGTCCAGGCTGATCACAGGGACCCCACTGCATCTTGAGGATGTATCTGTTTGTGCTTACACCTGCGCATTGGAGTTCCACATCTATCACTGCATCCTTGAACTCGCTGATACGCTAGCAGTGTGTATGACAATGAAATCAATCAAAATCAAAACACTACTAAATAAAGACGTGAACTGAGGGTGCGAGTTGGCGAGAAACCCTTCCTTGAATGAGATAGTTGAGATAAAATGGGTTTGTTTACGATGTGCGCGAATGCGCAATACCGATTGCGATGAGCGAAGTGTATAACACGTGGAATGTGGGCGCGAGAGCACGAGCACGGGAGAGCGTGATAGAGCGTGGGAGAGCGTGGGAGAGCGTGATAGAGCGTGTGAGAGCGCGAGAGAGCGTGGGAAAGCGAGTGCGTGGGAGAGCGAAGTCTAATAACGAGAGCGAGAACGCGAGTACGAGGGCGAGAGCGAGAACGTGAGTACGAGAGACGAAGTACGAGGTTGAGAGAAGCTATCTGAGCCGCAATGAGATTCCGAGAGACGAGGGGTGAAGTTCTACTTTTTTTTTTCTGGTATGTACAGGGGTGTATATATACTAAGTGAAAATTTAAAATGAAAAGGGAGAGCATATGAACTTTTATCAGGTGAATTAAATGACCAGAGGCGCGTGTGTAAAGTCCAACAAAAGGATTAC
>KN833012.1:84906-104840 GCA_000827315.1 Piloderma croceum F 1598 | reverse complement strand
ACTTGGTGGAGTGGGCCATTGCTTTGCATGGCATGTACGAGTCAACCTTGGTTTTTATTTAAATTTTTAAGCAGAAGAACTTGTACATAGTGGGCTATGTGTAAAGCATCTAAGACATAACAGCATATTTCCTTCTGCCAGAATTAAAATACTGCTACAAAAAATAAATAAATGCTATACCTTTGGCTACTGGAGATAACCAAAGTGAGAATTAAATTCCGGAATCATTTATTCAAGGCAGACACAAGAATAAGCCATCACCTGGGACATAACAGAATATTTCCTACTGACAGAATTAGAATACTACCATGAAAAATAAATAAATAAATACTGCACTTTGACTACTGAAAATAACCCAAAGAATCATTAGATTTTGGAATTATCTATTTCAGGCAGACAAAAGAATAAGCCATATTCTGAATTTATCTGGAGGATATAATTTAAATCTGGATAACATATTTGTTTAGGGGACATATCTATTGTCAGAATATAATTTCACCAATTTTTCTGTCAAGTCAACAAAAGTGATTTCTGTATTTATTGATGACAAAACCATTGCCCAAGGCCAAACAATGATTTTGTCATCAAAAAATAATTGAACTATGGGGAACACATTTGTTGACCTGACAGAATAATTGGTTAAAATCATATTCTGACAATAGTTATGTCCCCTAAATAAATATGTTATCCAGATTTAAATTATATCCTCCAGATAAATTCAGAATATGGTTTATTCTTTTGTCTGCCTGAAATAGATAATTCCAAAATCTAATTATCCCTTGGGTTATTTCCAGTAGTCAAAGTGCAGCAATAATCTATTTATTTTTCATGATAGTGTTCTAATTCTGTCAGCAGGAAATATTCTGTTATGTCCCAGGTGATGGCTTATTCTTGTGTCTGCCTTGAATAAATGATTCCGGAATTTAATTCTCACTTTGGTTATCTCCAGTGGCTATAAGTATAATATTTATTTATTTTTCATAGTAGTATTTTAATTCTGGCAAAAGTAAATATGCTATTATGTCCCAGATGCCATGTTGTACACAGCCCACTATGTACAAGTTCTTCTATTTAAATTTTTTTTAAAAAACTGAGGTTGACTCGTGCATGCCATTGAGTTTGTATTCAGTCATGTGATATGTTTTCCGCACTCAAATATTTCAAGTCCCTCCAAAAATCTTTATATTATCATTGAAAATGTATACTACAAAGATGCTGAGCCAAAAGTAACTATTAACAAAGAAAAGAAAAGCTATATATTTAAATATTTTTGAGGGGGGTTTGGGTCAAAAACACAAAACCGAGCCGTTGTGGCTTGGTTTCAAGCACACCATGTGACACGGCAGCAGGGGATGATGTGGAGGGGTGGTGGGATGGTGTTGTTGTTGTGGTGGTGGTGGTGGTGTGGCCGTCCGGTTGGAAATGTGAGGCTCAGGGAGGGGGTTTGGGCCAAAAGCCTGAAACTGGCCCCATAGAGCTCAGTTTGGGGTGCGCCGTTGGAAACAGCAGTGGTGGGCAATGAGGAGAGGTGGTGGGGTGGGGTGGATGAGGTGACGGTGGTGGGGTCGCGTGTTGGGCTGCGCAAGCCGGGGTTGTGGGTTTTGGGCCAAAAACCCAAAACCGGCCCACTAGGGCTCAGTTTTGGGTGTGCCGTTGAAAACGGCAGTGGAGGGAGGTGTGGAGAGGTGGTGGGGGTGTGTAGACGAGGTGGGGGTGATGGTGGGGGTGCGCATTTGAGCACGCTTGAGGGGGAGGGGGCTGGGGTCAAAAATTTCGAAATCCGAGCCATAATGGCTCGGTTTCAGTCTGCATCTGGGCTGCAGGAGGTGGAGGGGGGTTCTGTGGTATCACAGGACCCCCTGCTGTGGTATCCTAGATGGTGGTTAGTGCACAGTGAGATGGTATGGCAGGAAGGGGTTGTATTGCTCACCTTGGGACCTGCATCCCTTCCTGCCTCTCCATCTCTTCCCCACCCCTTTCCATCCTTCTCCCTCAGCTCCTATTTCCCTCCCAGGGACCCATGGATGGGCTGGGTACAGTCCAATGGGTCTCGCATTCCGTGGTGGTTGAGTTGAAGACAACACAATGCACCTTGTCACGTTTGGCGGAGTTTCAAACTCCGACCATTTTCCATCAAAATTTCAATTTTCATCGTAGCATATTCTACAGGCCTCTTAAAATCATGAAAATAATTATATACATTCTTCACATATATATGAATGTATCTGCAATTTTAATCTAAGCAATTCGGATCTGTGGGTGTGTTTATATCGTAATTCCGTTTCAGAGTTACAGAATTTCCTTTTATATCTAAAATACACATCGGTTTTGAGACTCAGTTAATGAAGACTACAAAACACAGTCGCACGGTAAGTAAAATACTTTCCCAGGGTATACAACGCAAATCTTAGGATGAGAATTTCACTTAGAAACCCGGGTTAAAAAAACGAGTTTTAAATTATCATTTAAAGACTCGAAATCATATCATCTGTTGCTGATCTTTGGACTAACTACACTGTTGTAGGTTTTGTAAAATATTTGGAAAACATTATTCAATGGACAATTCAGCATATACATATCTATAAAATATCAGTGTGGTATAGTGCAAAGGATAAAAAATTGTTTTGAATTTTCAGAACAAAATGTATCTAGCAAAATTAGAGGAGGGAAACATGTTGAAAATATTGAAATGGATGTTATCAGCCCATTTATCATAAATACACCTCCAAATGTCTCTGATATTAAAATGTGTGAATTTATTGATCATCTAGAGACATCTGAATGTTTGAAAAAATATCAAAGCTCTGGCTATCTGGTGTGTAATATACCTTTGCATCATTTCATAGATTATTTGTTTCAGCCTAATAGAATTTCCATTGGGGATAAGCATGGTGTATGTATTTTAAAAAATACAACCAAGTTTGAAATTACAAACTTGTTTAAAAATAATAATGATGTATGTAAACATGAATATTTAACAGTGTTTTGTCCCTATAAACAAGTTTAAAGCTCTGAACAAAAATCAAATTATCGTAAAAAATTACAAAAGTCACAAATTAACAATATCTCTGATTCAAAACCATCAAAAAGGTCAGAAGTTGTTGAACCTGAACATAACATTTTCCCACCTAATCCACCAGATGCCTCATTGTGTAAAAAGATTATCAATGATTTTTGTGAAGCTACTAAACCTTCTAAATTTGAAGAAGCTGGATGTGCTGTGTGTGGTGCACTCACCTTGCAAACGGAACTTTTGATTTGGGCTCACTTGATATTAATATGAGTATGTTAAATACTGCAGGGTTTGGTTTTACTCAAAAAGAAAGAAAGAATTCAGCTGAGCCAATATCTGAACTTGACGGCCCCACAATAGATACTTCATGTTGTTGTATTTGTATTTCTTGTAAAAACAAAGTGAGGCATAAAAAGATGCCTAAATTTGCTCTCGCAAGAGACTTATGGCTGGAAGAAATACCAGATGAGCTTCAACAGTTAAGTTTTGCAGAGAAATTATTAATTGGCAGGGAGGCACAATTAATGTGCTGTTTGTGTTGCAAAGGGTATTCACAAAATGATTGCAAATGCTGTCACATTTGAACATGCAAAAAATATATACTGTCTTGCCTCCACCAATTGAAGAGATGGATGAAGTGCTGGCTTTCATATTTACAGGCCCTTGTCAGCCAACTGAAGACAGCTTTCACAGGATACCACTGCTTGTGCATCAAAATAAAGTGGGTAAAGCCCTTAAATGGCTTAAGCTTAATCACAGAGATTATGCAGATCTTGAAATTTCATATAAGAATCTTGAATCTTATCCAAAAGACTCCCCACCTGTTGTAATAAATTATCAACATTCAGCCACAAATAAGATTCTGGAGGCAACCAGTGTCCATGATGTGGAGCTTGAACATGGCACTGAAGAAGGCATATGTCCTTTCACAGTACATACACTCACAAGTGAAGAATATGACACTACCAGTATAGAAACACTGAAAGCCATGGCAGCAAAACATCTTGATGATGGTGGAAAGGTTCTTGCAATTGGACATTCAAAAGAACCACAGTCTATCTGGAGAAATCCAAAACTGTACCCTCAAATGTTTTCATGGCTCTTCCCTTATGATTGGGGTGGTATTGGTCATGAAAAACAGAGACATAAATTGTCAGATGCAGAACACAAATGACATCTCCTGTTGTATCATGATAAATGTTTCCAAAAAGATCCATACTTTCCTTTGATAGCATTCAACCATGAACAAATTAAAGATAGCAACCACAAGTGGCTTTATTCTAGTGAAACAAAAGTCTTTTGACAATATTACAAATTGTTTGCTTCAAATTAATAGTGAAGTATTGGCAGATATTACTGAACATATGATGAAAGGTGAAAGGGTGAAAGGAGAATCACAAAATGAGAATGACTGTCTTCAGCTGATCCTTGATTTATACAGTGTTCATCAGGAAACCAGATATACTATAAAAGGAAATGTAAAGATGTAAAATGATGTAAGAACGTGTTAGGACATGTCTTTGACAAAACTCAATTCCCTGATGACTTGGCAATCATGTGAAAGGCTCTATTACCAGTAAAAAAATATGAGAAATGAAATCTGGTCTTTAATTTCATTCCATGGGGCACCATCTTGGTATATCACATTGTCTCCTACTGATAACAAGCATCCTATCTCATTGTATTATGCTAACACCAAAGAAGAGTCCACACCTGTTATACATAGCAAATCTGAAAAAGATTGCTTAATTGCTGACAATTCAGTTGTCAGTGCTTGATTTTTTCATTTTATGATCCAGGCTTTTATTAAACATGTACTTGGAGTGGATGCAGACCATTCTGGTCTGTATGGAGATACTTCTTCATATTATGGCACTGTAGAACAGCAAGGTTGTCTTACTTTGCATCTGCACATGCTGTTATAGATCAGAGGAGCATTGACACCACAAGAAATTTGAGATCGAATAATGGATCCTGAGTCAGACTTTCAAAAAAAAAAAAAAGGTTGAAAATCTTGAAAGTGTGCACATGGGTGGGTTTATTACAGGAAGTTTAGAAGATGTGAAAAAAGATGTGGACATTGCAAAACTTGATGATGAGTACAAAAATCCGACTGAAACACTTCTGATCCCACCTCCACTCCAATGTAACCAGAATGAATGTGGGGAATGCAAGTCCTGTAAAGTGATTAGTTTATGGCAAACTCAATTTAATTCCACTGTAGATAATATCCTTTTTCAATCAAACCTTCACAAGTGTACAGGAGGCACCAAGCAATATGAAAAGAAAAAATCAATGCATAAGGATAAAAACATTGTCAATAAATACCAGTCAGTCATTGGCTGCTTGAGCAATAAATGGGGCAAGTGTAAAGCACATTTTCCTCGTAAGACATTTGAGCATACTGAAATTGACATGAATAATGGTGCTCTCAACATCAAAAAAGGAGAATCTATGCTTACAGCTGAAGTCACATATCTTATTCATAGCAATACTGATGTTACAAGTCTGCTCTCTGGTACTGCAATAAAGGCTGTTGTAGCATATATTTCTGATTATATTAGTAAACCTACTTTGAAAACCTATTTAATTTTTGAAGCTGTTAAAAGTGTGTTTGACAGAAACTCAGAAATGCTTGGAGGATCATTAAATCAAAAAGAAAAGGCTTGTATCCTGCTTACTCAGATTGTTAATAATCTCACTTCTAAAATGGAAATTGGTGGCCCAATGGCATCCATGTATCTACTCAAAAATTCAGATCATTGCACAAATTTTGAACTTTTTATTGGCCAAATTTTGTACAAGCTGCTAGACATGCATGGAATCCCGACAGTGAAGAGTGTGAAGAAGACCAGTTGGTACTACTTAAAATAAAGGGAAGGATTATAGGCCATACTTTAATACAAGACTATGTATTTTGACCAGTTGAATATAGTCAAATGTCTCTGTATAACTGGATCTGATTATCACATGTTGAAAAATGTCCCAGAAAAGTTGAACAAAATTCATTTGATGATGACATGAACAGAGCTGAATCAGATGATGAAATAATATAGATTCTGAAGATGAGAATTATAAAGTGACTTTTCATCATTTTTTGGTAGATCATACTTTGTATCACTCACACCATGTGACACTATTAGATGATATGCAAGGATGGGTTCCAAATTTTGTTGGTGGTGCAATTCCATGAAGTGATTGTGGAGATAGAGGATATTATTGCTCTACTGAGGACTGGAAAGGATCTGAAATCAGAAGACCAAAGTTGGGATGATGCTTTTATGACCCACATATTCAATACCAGCCAGTTAGAGAAAATGAAATATTTCAATGTATGGTATGAATGCTTGGATGCCAGAGATGACTATGCTGCACAAATGAAAAAAGGTGAGAATGTAGGAATTTTTTCCAACTGGGATATATATAATAGCTTGAATTCTGATATTCTTAATCATTACTCCTTCAAAGGTGATGACTTTGCGTGTGATATTGATAATGTCATCCAAGATAATATTGGTCTTAAGACTGAAAAGCGAAACAGAGACATGTTACATGTGGAACAAATAATGCAGGATGCAGGATGGTTTGACAAAAGTCCTAATGGACTAGCAGATGTTGGTGATCTTACTCCTGTGGTACCTACTCAGCTTCAGTCTGGAAAAGATTGGACTGTTATTGTTCAGCATAAGCAGCAAGAATTAGTAGAAGAAAGATGCAAAAACATTCCAGACAACACTAATGACATAGATAAAACAGACTATAATCCAGAATCTTTAGCAGGAGTCAAGATTGTTGATAAAACCTATTTAACTGCACAATTTAAGGCAAAGGTGGAAAAAGAACAGACAATACTGAGTCTGATTTTTTACTAAATACTGACCAAGAGAGAGCTTTCCATATCATTGCAAATCATGCTTCAACAGAAAAACCTGAACAACTTATAATGTATATTGGTGGAATGGCAGGGACAGGAAAGTCACAAGTGATTAAAGCACTGACTTCATTTTTTGAAAGACGGAATGAGTCTCACTGTATTGTCATTACAGCTCTTACTGGTACTGCAGCTGCATTAGTTGGAGGATCCACATATCATTCAATTCTGGGTATTAATGACATAAGTGCATCTACTATATCTATGGCAAAAGTGAGAACTAGATTGGATGGTGTTAATTACATGTTTTTAGATGAGGTTTCTATGCTTTCTTGTCATGACATGTATAATATTAGTGCACAGCCTGCAAAGGCTTTTAATGAACCAAATAAACCATTTGGTGGCCTGATTATGATTTTTTCTGGTGATTTTTCCCAGCTGCCTCCTGTTGGTGGTGGAGAGTCTATTTCACTCTATAGTTGTAGTATTGGCACTCATATTTATTCAGGATTGAGTCATTATGGCCAAGAATCTGCCATAGGAAAAGCATTATGGCATCAAGTGACAACAGTTGTCATTTTAAGAGAAAATATGAGACAAAACTTACAATCTCCAGAAGATGCAAAGTTTCACAAAGCTCTTGAAAATATGCAGTATAAAGCTTGTACTCAGGAAAACATTGCATTTTTACACACTTGCATCACAGGGCCTGGAACAAGTAGACCCAAGTTAGCTGAAAAAGACTTTCAGAATGTCTCCATCATTACAGCATGAAACTCACAAAAAGATAGAATCAATGAACTTGGCTCTGTTTGATTTGCAAAAGAAACTAACCAACATCTTATAGACTTCTACTCTATAGACAAATGGGTTATTTATGAAGATATTCCTGAAAAAATCACAGGTCGTAAGCAAAGAAAAAGAGTGAAAGCTACAGAAAGCAGTACAAACATCACACAAGATGATCAGGAAAAGTTATGGGACCTTCCATATCATGCTACTCAGCACTTTTCAGGAAAAACTTTCACTATGTATAGGTATGCCTATTATGTTACAAAATAATGATCCAACTGAACTTTGCATTACCAAAGGACAAGAAGGGACTGTTACTGGTTGGCAATCTTATATTGGACCTTATGAAAAATTAGTACTTGAAACTCTTTTTGTTCATTTGAAAAACCCTCCACACATGGTAAAATTTGATGGTCTTCCTGAAAATGTAGTTCCTATTGCTAAGATGTCTCAAACCATTGAATGTACTACGAAATCAGATCAGATCAGGATGGTTGAGCATGAGCAATGTTGTGCACTTCCCAATTTCTCCATGACAGATTATGGATCACAAGGCAAGACACGACCATATAACCCTGTGGATCTGCAACACTCCAACAGTCATCAGTCATATTATACTTGCCTTTCCCGCTGTGCATCTGCAAAGGGTACATTAATAATGCAGTCTTTACAACCAAGCATGATCACTGGAGGATGTTCAGGATGGCTAAGACAAGAATTCCGTGATTTAGAGATATTGGATATCACAAGACTGGCTTTTCACTCCCAGCTTGTTCCAGAAATTAATGGTCATTGTTGAAACACTCTCATCAGGCAGTTTCATATGTGGAAAGGTTTAAATTATGTGCCAGAAAATTTACATCCAACAATCAAGTGATCTGCACAACATCCCAATCATATTGAAGCAGATGTGCAAGACATTCCATGGCAAATTGTGAATTGAAAGGAAAATATAAATTCCAATTTGAACAATTCAATGATTAAGGCTTCAAATTCATTCACAGCTGCCAAAGGGAGCATGCCACTTTTGTATAAGATTAATACACCTACCAGCACTAAATGCAAGGCTGATGATAAAAATGAGCTACATGCAATTAAAAAGCTGAAAACACTCCACATTTCAAGTATAGATGCAATAAAATGAAAATGGGTCAGACAGACCAAACAAAAATCAAAAATTGACAAACTTTGATGAAGATGACACACCACCAGGCACTCAATGGGATGGAAATAACTATAGTTGTGCATATGATGCTTTATTTACTATGTTGTTCAACATACTGTACCATTTCGGTCTATTCGGTATGACCCTGTGACCGTGACACGTTTGATGGATTTGGCATTTCAGTAGGCACCTGCAGATGCTGTGACACTGAAAAATTTTCAGCAGATTAGGAACCAATTTGGTTGATTCATGCGTGATTTTGGCTTGCATCTTGTGACCAAAAGGCCTCAAGAACCTTAGATGGTAAAATTTTAAAATTAATTGCCGGAAATTTGCGTTTTTTCACCAGATATTACCTAAATTAGACATCTGTGACGAAATAGGCATTTGGTAGCCATTCGTGACCTGTGACATCGACCACATTTCGGTCTCGGTAAGGTCTCCTGTGACGTGTGACTACCGAATAGATCGAAATCGTACAGTATGGGCAACAAAAGCCAAAAAAAAAATTGGAAAAAAAACCAAGAGTCCAATCAATATCTTTCTACATTGTGTGATGGATTCCAAAAATATCTAATGGGTGTGAGTACTCTTGAAGCTGCATGTGATAGTGTTCAAGCTATTCTGTATGAGAATGATCCTGTTCTTTTTCCTTCTGGACATACAGGCTGTAGTGTCTCTGCATTGACCACACAAATGTTCTATCCTGAATACAGAGTACCACAATTGCACCCCCAATGCTCTCATTGCAATCATACAATCATGATTAATAGTAACTGTGTAGGTAGACTGATGCATGTGGCCCATAGTGCAACAGGTTCAATATCACAAATACTTGAAAGTCATATGCATCACCAATCACAGCAAGTTTGTGGCAACTGTAATGCTCCATTAGAAACAACAATACATTCTAGTGAGACACATAAAATATATGCAGTTGATGTAACTGACAGAAATGTCACACTAAGGAGGACAGTGAAAATACAAGGACCAGTATGTGTCACCACCCTCCATCTCAAAGGTCTTGTATATCATGGTGGCTATCATTTCACCTGTCAAATTGTAGATGAGTCTGGAAATATTTGGTTTCATGATGGGATGACTACGGGGAGAATTTCAATAAAAGATGGTAAATTTGGAACTGTCAGTCAACCAAATCTGAAGAAGTGTAGAAATAAAAGGTTATGCCTTGTAATATATAGACACAGATCATAAAGGACACAAAATATGACAAATAGCCTTTTTTTTCCCTCCAGTTTTGTGTGAGCAACTATACAATCAGAACTGAGGACTTGTTTCTGCCATGAGAAGCATCAGCCCTCTTCCCAGCAAGTGTTTCTGCATACCTTGTAACAAAGACTTCCAAAAATTTTGGCAACAGTGTCTAAGTATCTTGAGAAAGGTGCTCTGAGTCCGCAGTTCTTAACATTGTTACCACAATCTTCATATGTCTCAAGACAGTCATGGGTCCTGCTTGAAGTCAAGAAATTTCAATGATTGAGTGGTGGAGGAAATATATTTGGACAACAGTTGACTATAATCCAGCGGATGTGGTGGCACTTCAAATTTGGTAGCCATTTGAGTGCATCGAATTAAGCATAGCACACCTAAAATTCAGCACCAGGGCAAGATCACCTATCCCACCTTCTGCATACCTTGAGATATGGGCTTTAACTCATTGCATTCAGAATTAATTTACCTGCAGCAAATGGAATAGGCTGCCAGTTGCACATGACACCAGCGCAAAATTGACACACTTTAGTAAAACCAAGAATTTGCCTTTCAAGTCAATCAGCACCATTGTACAAATGCTCCTTCAGAGTATCATACCTCACTTTAGCAAATTTCATATTGATCATTGCAGTGAGCACTGCAACATTTGTGTGCCTGGCCAACGGTCAGCAGACTTTCGGCTCATTGTCTGCACTTGTATATTTGATATTGTTACCAACATTTTCGCCAAAAAAAAACTGGAGAGCCGCCCACACTGTAAAAGTTGTATTCATGAGCGCCTCCTGCGGCCTGGACCTGGCGTCAACTTATGAACCAATACCACATCCAGTACGGCAACGCGATTAAACGACCAAAAAAATAGGAACCGTGCAAGAGGTCAACCCGAGGTTCGACCATGTTGTCGTGAATATCTGAAAATCATGCGATGATTCAAAATTTGCCAACAGCATAGTCACCCCTGGGGGGTTCACATAGTCAAACTGACGCGTGACGAAATGACTTCTGTTCTGATTCGATGTTTGTTCTTGTTTCTACCATTACAACCTCAAAGGTGTGTGAAGACTGCTTTTCTTTTTTCAGTAAACGCAGCCATGCCTATCAAAAACAGTTTCAGCATAACGCAAAACGGTGCTGTACAATCAGACATACCCTCTTTTTGGTCTTGGGTCGCAAAGAGACCATGGAACAGCCGTCGTTCGAGCCGCAGTCCTTCAGCCAACGACAACTCATACGCTATACCACCCCGTCAGCATCAAGAAAGGCAGCCAAAGAATATCCAACAACTAACCAGCATTGACAGTTTCCTTCGCAGTCTGAACAGCAATCTGTCCTTTACCCGCGATTGTCTTCGCGATCTCCACAGCCTCTTTGACCACCACTCCCTCACCGTCACCCACAACGCGGCTGATCAATCCCCACTTCTCGGCTTCCTGGGCTGAGAAATGCCGTCCTGTCAAAATGATTTCCATTGCACGTGATTTTCCAATGGCGTGTGTCAGACGCTGGGTCGCTCCTCCTGCCGGTATGATACCGAGCTCGATCTCTGGTTGGCCAAATTTTGCGGTGGGCGAAGCAAGGATTATGTCGCACATCATTGCAAGCTCGCAGCCACCTCCCAGCTGTGGTAAGTATTGGTTACTGTTGAGAATGACTTCGCGCCTAATTAGGATGCACTGACTGCAAACCCGCTGACAGCAGCTATAATGGGCTTCTGGATCCTCGTCATATCAGACCAGTTCCCCAACCAGTTTTCCTTGATCACATCGGCGACTGGAATAGGCAATAAGAGATTAGACGCTTCTGATAAAAAACACAACAACATACACTGCTTATCCTTCATCTCCTTAATATCAGCCCCGGCTGTAAGATATATATATAGATCGTCGCTATCGTCACCAAACTGGTCTGTGCAGACACATACCAGCAAAAGCCTTCTCTGATCCAGTCACCACGATAGCCCCAATTTGCGGGTCACTGTCAAACTCCTTCAACGCTTGACTCAGCTCATTCATCAATGGACTGCTCAGCGCATTGAGTGCTTTGGGTCTATTGAGTGTGATGAGGGCTACCCCTGGTTCCGGCCGCGATGTGAGGATGTTAGTGAATTGGGTCGACATGAGCCGTATAGATGCGGATACGAATAGGCGTTTTGTATGGGGTATTCGACGAGCAGACCGTAGGATGAGATGGGACATGGCGTCTGTTTCGTGTTAGTACTTAAACTCAAACAGGCCAAACCTTGACCCGAGGTCGCGGAGTTCAAACTCGGTTTCCTTACCAAGACTCTCCCGTTGGCCCCTTGCGGTACACCGTTCATCCCGCCGAAGAATAACGTTGGTTCGTCAGGTTTCAAGTCGAGAAGTTTGGCAATGATTTATATCTTCCGAACTCGGCAATTTCTTGTTGCCCCGGCGCGAAGAATCACATCGATTGGCAGGTTTATATCGACAATATCACCTAAGCAGCATATGTTTTTGGTCTATGCACCTGATAAAACGGATCAGGGGACATTCCAACGCCGATTATCAGTGAGGCCAAAGCATTTGGTGCGATCCACGCAGATGTTCGAGAGCGGTTTCATTAGTACATAATTTTTCCTGATTTCCTGCCATTTTTTACCAATTCTTTTCTGATGCAGAGGTCGCTGGGGCGATGCTGACACCCGAGTCGATTGAAACACCGTCTTCGGAGAGAAAGATGATCGGTTCTGTGTTGATCGTGGAAGCCGAAAATATAGGTGCAGTGCGGAAGGCTATCGAAGAGGACATATATTACACGTCTGGTGTCGTGCGTACCGTTTGTGCTCTTACACGTGCTCGACTCATTGATCGTATGAGCTGCGTCCTACAGTGGGATCCTGAAAAGCTTATGATCACACCTTGGGTACCAGCCCACTTCCCGTGATGCATTGGACCCTCGCTGTCATATGTACATGTTTCGCTACTCGCTGCGATTTGGCTGTATGTGTCTTCCTGCTGTCTTGTTTTGCGATCTATTTGAAAATAGGATAAAATCTACCATTTTTAGGCAAATGGCAACACTCCAAACTGCCTGCCTTTGCCAGACTCTCACCGCCGTTTATTCTCTGGTGTCGTCAGCCGCGCGAGTCTCTCATCAAGTAATCTAGCTATATATGACTGGTACTGCATTAATATTCGCGGCGCGTGATTTCTCAGGGTACCCAGGAACTACTGTAATGCCTAATGCCACCTCCAAGTCCATGACATGCTGGTGACCTGCACGACGCAGAAGGGTCAGGTTACGTGCGCCTCTTCCGATAAAGCATTATATAAATCGTCATTGATGGCATGCAGTATATTACATGATACAAAAAGAGCTTCCGTGACTTGTCCAGAACAGTCAGCCTCCGACTCAGAGTTCATCAACCATGCCTCCCTTTTGTTCCAGATTGCTGTGTGAACGACAAAAGGAGTCAATAAAAAACAAGTCCCTAAATACCAATCACAGAAGCCCGGATTTCATCTCTCTGGAGAACCGCCACGCGGGCCAGTCTCGACGTCGTGGAATCAGAATCTGCCGAGAGCTTCTAAATGACACAAATTCTGCCAACGTCGAATGGAGACTCCAGATGACATTCTGTCACTCGGCCAGTTGCCAGGCGTTGCGAGCTGAAAGTGAGTTCCCTTCTGCATGTACAAACGGTGCAAATCTAATTCTAATCTGAAAGCACTGTCTGATGGATTCACGATCTACCAGCTATAATTTATGGAAAAAATCAATATGTTTGACTCACGACTCATCTTAAATTACAGCCCATTTTCCACAATGAATGCTTCCATGCTCATTCCTTTCGGCGCAACTTTTGTCCTCGGAATCATATTCTTCATAGTCCAGCATCCTTCTCCACCCGCAATTCTATCCAACCAATCTGCCCCTTCATCGATGTTTTGTGATGGCATCCATTCCTCCGGCGCCCTCAGCAGCACAAATCTGTCATCCTTCTCGTTCAGGCTACGCAGATGCCTCAGTAAAGTTCCATATGAAACCGCAGGTGTTCCACACCATCCTCCTCGAGGCGGAGGCTCAGCGGGTTTCACGAATACCGTCTCCACGGTCGACGGTAACTTGGGGACAGGCTTCCTCCAACTATGTCCAGGAGTCTCTTCGTGGATCCCCAGCGCCACTTCCAAATCAGCTCCAAACCATGATTCCTGCTGGAGCCCGGAGAAGCGGAGATGTGTCAGGAAGGGTGCTAGCCTCCCGATACCTCCGAACAGATCATTCGTGTGACACTGAGCAATATGCAGTCGACGGAGCCGATGGCACGGTGCGAAGATTGTCGAATGCTTCTTCCAACCCAATGGGAAACCATCATGGGTCGTTAATTCTTTCAAACGGGGGAAAGAGATTGGGTGCGTAGTATTGATATTTGAGACGATACGACCCGAGAGCGCCACCTCTAGGATCTCTAAGCTTTCTGCAACATTCGTCAAGATATCCAGCACGGCACTGCCCATCTGCTTCGCCCGATCATTAGCATCTGCTGCCGCCGTCGCCGCCAGAATGCGAAGCCTTTCCGCTGCTGCTCTCCGAGTATCCTGCCCCATCTCTGGCCCCACAGGAGTACCGGTATGGTTCATGAAGTCTGTACCACTGTCGTCTGCAGGAAGTTGAACAAACTGTAAGTCACCTGTTGGATTGTCGAATGGGCCTGCGCTGCGTCTCGAGATGAGAAGATAGCGAACAAAACGGAGATGCGGCGGTGTTCTCTCCAAGAGAGAAGCGAAAGCCTTTGTTTGGTCATAGCCTCGTAGATAAATACTTTGTAACTTCACCGGTTGAGACGTTTCGTTGACGAATTTTGATACGAGGGATAGTGAGCGGCCTGTGTAGCCCGAATCAACACACGCATGCGAATATATTTTGGTGCATATCTCGGGAGGAACTTTGTCCATGACAATACACTGTTGGACGTGTGTGAGCAAGAGTATCAATTGGTTGATAAGACTGCGATTCTGATGTAACATATATATATGCTCATGCTGAGGCTGTGCATTATGATCGTATAAGGCTTATTGATGTAGTACAAGAGTCTCTAAAATGCGACACCTATCGCTGGGCTCGCTTTGGCATGTAACAAGAGTAACAAGTTCCATCCATGCCAATTCTCACGGGAGGTGTAACCTTGTCCACGCAATATAGACAGAAGCACGGTAAAACTTTGCGAGTATTCATTCCCGTGCTGGATGTGATTTTAAAGTACCGTATACTGCCTACCATCCTTTCTAAATCAAGGCAGGGGGGTCGCAAGAATAAATGGAGCGATTACGAGCATCTGTGGATCCCACTATTTTTCGATCCACATCAATCAGGGTTTCATTACACCTCCTTGATATCGAACAAATTAGAATGGACTCACCACGCCTGTGGTGTAGTATATATCTGTCTCAGCGATTTTCTTGACTATGTCGATGTTTTCTGCCTGCAGTATGAGCACGCTACCTGTCATTTTCGGGCTGCTCGTTGCGGCCTCGATGGATTCGGGAGTAAGCATCACACCACCGACCTCTGCAAGTTCATAAGTTATAAATACGGATTCCATGATCTCTCGTAGTTTTATGAACGCACTGACGACACCCTTCCCGATCAAAGCAGATATATTCTCAAGGTGCTTGGACCTTACGGTCAATCTTTTTTCGAACGTCCCTTCTTCAGTCCTGTCGGGGGCATACAGGATGAAATTGTGAAGAGTAGGAATATCGGCAGTTTCTTTTGAGGTCATTTGGTGAAGTGAATTGGTTTCGTGAAGTGACCAATGAAAGCCTCGACGGAGATGGCCGCGAAGGACAGAAGTATATTGCAGCCGAACCGTCATATGGCCTTATCGGTCTTTTCTCTTTCAGTAGGCTGGCAACTGGCCCAGCTGCTAGCTGCTACTTCCGATATCTTAATACCAGTCGCATAAATTTTACTGGATCTACGCCCCACAAGTCCTGGCGATTTCATGCTACTATAAATTCACCCCATGTCACCGACGGGGCTTTGACAGGAACGAAGACCAACATACAGGCCTGTATATACAGAATTAAATTTCAAGTAAGTTAATCGCAGCGTGCTATCTCCACTGTATGGAGTTACTTACATTCGTGCATAGCTTTGGCCACATCAGCCAGCGGTCACGGTCGTACTCAGTATCTCCAAAGCTTATGCACGTCCAAGACATGCAATCCGAAACAAATACCCACGATCCGTCCCTCCTGCATCCCCTTTTCTCTAACCCAGATGGAGATGTCATCCTTGGCTCCAAAGATGGCGAAGTCCTCTTCCGCACGCACACTTTCGTTCTCAAAACAACATCAGGGTGGTTTAGGACATTGTTTTCCCTGCCGCAGAAATGTTCCCCCGTCGTACCCGATGTGATCTACATGGAGGAGGGCGCAGCCATTCTCGAAAGCCTTCTTTCCATGGCGTGCGGCTTGCCGATTATACCCCCGACGAGCTACGATGCGGTGGATCCATTATTGTTTGCCGCGGAGAAATATGACATGCAAGGCCCATTGTCTATTATCCGCATGTTGGTGATGACACCTCCACTCCTTAGCCAACCTCTCCGATTGTACGCAGTCGCGTGTCGATTTGGCTGGGAGGCGGAAGCACAATACGCTTCGACACAAACGCTATCACTCGACCTCCACTCAGAGCTACACCGCGCATCCCTCCAATCACTCTCCACACCGGCCCTTCTGAATCTCCTCCAATTGCATCGCGACAGACGAGAAGCATTGCGCACACGTCTGGATGATCCGCCGTTCGTAGGTGGCGGAACGGCTGTGTGCGTTGCTTGTGGTTGGCAAATTGACTATCATACATGGCGCGAACTGAAGTATAAAATTATACTGGAGATGGATGTTCGACCGCTGGGAGATACCGTGGTCAATACAGGGCTACTGGAATGGCCTGAGGCGAAGGCGTGTTGGAGTGCCACAGTACGTTCTGGAAATCAGCGTCGAAGTTACGTCCTATACTGATGATCTCGCTTAACTTGGCATTGATAGTGTCCGAATCCAGACTGTGATCGGGTTTTGTACGACAAAGGAGAAACCCTACGGGTTATCAAAGAATGTGTAGAGGGTCTAAGGAAGTGTATTTAAATGATCGCTATTTATAATACCCGATGATGATTGTATGTCTCTTTCTTCCGCACTTGTACGACGTCTGTAATATTTCAGTCTAGGCGCGTCGTTCTTGTCTCATGTCGTCAAGGCGGTATCTTCAATTTAACGAGATGTGATACACATCCTTTACAATGTACATGAGAGTACTTAAGTGCTGGGCGGATGGGGAGTTGAGATCAACTCCTCCTGGATCTGGTGAAGAACATCCAAAATTTCATTGTTGCAGCGTACTGACTTTACAACTAGTGAATCGACGATGACCAATTGCTCAAAGGTTATTGACTTGGCTGCCACAAGAAAAGATTCAGCGAAGTCACGCCGTGCCTATGTGTCTACCATTTGTTGTCATCGGCGCAGAAGTTGACGAAACATCTCGAAACAGGGAAATATTCAGAACGGTTTGCGTCCGAAGCTGGGAGGTATACGTAGAGCCCATGGTTCCTCCGCTACTGCGAGGAATAGCTGTTTGGTCCTGTGGTATACCCGTGAGGATTGCATTGTTCTTATTTGCTATAACAACAAATAATGCAGTCCAGCCGACGAATCAACTGAATGAGAGGGCGGGTAGAAGTGGCGTTGGGACACCCGCCATAGATGACCCCCAATTTCTATGGAAGTGGTCGTCAGGATTTCTTGGGATCCCTCGGACTTCGTGTGGCTGCCTTATACCCGTATTGACTCGGAGGTTGACGAAGGTTGGATTCGGTGCGAGCTCGCCCGAATGCCGGTGGCTGTACACGCGAGGCGTACATGTGTAGTAGGCGTGGCGTTGGGTATTTAGCTGGGGGATTTGGTTAGTATTCGCTACGTGATTACAGTAGTACGACCGCACTGTACTCGGTAATCCGCACATCTTTTGCTTGTTGCTTGAATATCCCGCGATCTCAGGCTGTTAGTTTCGTCAGAGGTCCACTACGAAAGTATACTACTGTGAGTGGGTGTGGGTGCACTTTGCCCGCTGTCGTGGTTGAATGGGAGAGGGCGTTGGAAAGACATGGCGGTTAGACAACAACACGTTTTTCATAGCTATAGTTTTATTAGTACGCGCGCAAGGGTGCTTACCAAAATGGCAGGTAACACGAACTTGTTCGGTGTTATCTGAACATTACCTTTTATGAAATCGATGCCAAAAGCGGAATCCAAATTGACTTCCGACTCAGCGGTCATACTCTTATATAGGTTGGTCACTCATGGCAACATATATATATATATAAACAAAATGTAAAACGGCTTCGAATCACGAAACAATCCATGCAATGGATACTAGCATGATTCAAGGTTATCATACTCAACCACCATTCTTTTTCTCTACAGCGCTAGCATTTTCAAAGTACTTGCAAAGTCAAACTCAGCAAATGTTAGCCCAGGTAAGTATCATACCACATAGTATTCTGTTATTTGATTTCCTACTGACCCTTGTTTTACATCTGAAGATAAATATTCAGCTTCCAGATGACTTGGACTTGCTCGGGTTGCAAGAACAGGACAAGAAAAATCTACTTGCCACTTTGGAGGAATACAACAAAGTTGTGGCGAGGTACTTGGACAGTGAGCGTGAAGTGGTCTGTGCTTCCGTTGGCTTAATCAGAACCCGGAGCTAACTTTACAAAGCCAGGTCATGCGTTGAGTCTGCGAGTTGTAAACGTTTCTTCATGATTGACCGTGAATATTTGAACTGCTGCCTATATCTGCCCGTTGGCTAACAATAATTCTTGCAGGTTTTCAAGCTCTCAAAGATACTTCTCTTGGTTTTCAGCTTGTGTCTTCCACCCCTTCTCCTTCCAGTTCTTCCCCCCCTCCTTCAGGGCTTCATCCTCCTCTAGTCCTCCCACCTCCCCCAGGATTCTCACCAGCCCTTGCACCCACTCTCCTCACCTCCCTCAGCACACCGTCCTTTGATCATCCCGGTTGTATGCGCCCTCTTCCCTGCACTTGAGTGAGTTAATTACCACAGTCGGACTACTAGTTTAATGACACTTAGCAAGTGCTGGGAAGAATTCGACAAACAAACACCAGCTTGTACTATATGCTGGTTAGTTGTATTCATGTCTCTCACATCTTTACTTTCTCCGATCTCGTGTCCTAAGTTGTTTTAGTATCTTGATTTGCCCCATTGTTTGTTTTTTTGCGGCCCCCCCATTTTTAAACCCCGCTTCTTTGTGTGCGTTGTGTATCTGGTCTTGTGTCAAGGCGGACCCTGGATCACGTTCTACTGAATGTGCGTTTGCGATTGTTGCTTGCACGATTGATTCTCTCGGTCGTTTGGTGCTTTTTTTTGTCCAACGCAATTTTAAGCAGCCAGTAAATGTATTGAATTTCATTTCGAAATAAGAAAGTGCAATGGAGCATTGCTAATGGTTAAAAATGATACTGGGCAATTCCGCCTAACACGAAAGGTGTTGGTGTTTGTTTGCACACTGTCACAGCCACTGATTTTCTGGACCCAAAACAAAAGGTACAATTTGTGGCTTCCACAGTGGGATTCTGAAGAAACTTTGAGTGAAGACTGTACATTAAAAGTGATTTAAAAGATATTGTTCAGCTCAAACTGAATTTAATGTCCTCTCCTGCGGAGATACATCACAATTCTGGATGTATTAAGGCATTCAAAACACATTTGAGCTGAACAAAATGTTCTCCTATTATGCCTGATCAATTTCTGTCCCCAAAGCCAAGTGTAAAAATGAGTGAGGAAGCCACAATGTGTACCTTTTTGTTGGCTGC
>KN833012.1:57478-68024 GCA_000827315.1 Piloderma croceum F 1598 | reverse complement strand
ATATTGCTGTTGAGGCCATGAGTGGGTACATAGTCAGGGTCACTTTCGTTACATTTGAGGTGCAGTAGGAGGTTGTATACGAAGATTTGCTCGTACCTGCTCGGAGACGAGTTAGTAACCAAAAATGAAAAATGTGTGGCAAACTTACTGAGCATTGGTGAATACTACGGACATAGAATCTGAATTACATCGAAGCAGATTAGGCGCCATGACTAGAGCCAGATTAGCAGGTGTCATTTTCGTGACAGCCTGGATCTCGTCTTTCAAGAACAGCTGCAGGAAGCTGACGACGAAAAGCACGACCCTCCTGTTGATGGTCGGCAGTCGTTGCACCATCTGCACGCAAGCAGCAGGGTCTTGTGAGTTTGTGATACAGTCGTTGTAAAGTTCCTCGGGTACAAGAGGATCGCACAATTCCCGAAGCCATAACTTCAACAGTGAAGCGAGAATATGTGGATCTTCTATGTCGTCAAGAGTGTAGTACCCACGATCGATGCGTAATTTTAGCTCGGAGATAGAGTCACCGTCGCCTGGGACACGGAATATGCCTTCCGCCTTCGTGCCGCCAAGGGCGAGCATACCATCTGCAAGGAAGGGGAGAATGATTGGGACTTTTTGCCGTGGGTAATTGCGCTCCTGTAATCGGATGATGGCATCCAGCGATTCGCCGAATGTCGAAGGATTGAAGGCAGCGTCCTGGTCCACGTTAGGCTCCGTATGGCCGTAAAAGTGCAGATCTACTCACAGATGCAGTCTCGATCTCTGCTGTACTCGGCGGCTTGCCTCTGGGTCCTTTCTTGGTGATGATCGCCAATCTGCGGAGACAATGTTTTGCTACGACATCGATTCTGCCTTCCTGATGCGTAGTATGCTGTTGTATGAAAGAGCGCAGGTATGTTTCGAAATCCTTTGAAGGAGGGAAAGTGACCAGCAGGACGCATAGCATCTGCCAGCCCTTGAAGACGCTCTCACTACATGGAACATCAGCAACGGCATCCCACCAGTCGAGTATAAACTTACGGATGAGGGTTCCCGCTTAATTGCTTCATAAGCTGACAGTAAATTTCATCTCGAAGTTCCCCGTGAGTCAGACCCTCGCCTAGCAGCCATCTCTCCTCTTCTAACAACCCGTTGTTTGAAACAAGCGAGTGGACAGATCCATTATGTACAGCGCCGCCCGAGGACTTGCCGTCACGTTCTCGATCGCCCATGATACGCTGTATGACTTTGAATATTTTGACCGATTCTCCTTTGAGAGGGCGGTTCATAGTCAGTAAAGGGGAGCTTAAGGGAGCCTGTGTGTTAAAAATTTCAGATCAACATCAACTCGACGACAAAGACGCATTGATGTACGCTGACCTTTTGCCATGTCATCATCTGAGCGACAGGAACGGTGCGTTTAAAAATAAATCCAGTTCTATGAGTCGAGAAATACTGTCTCGCATATTGCGACTCCGAAAATAGCTGAATATCCGAAGCCAAATCATGCGGCAGAATTGGATATGTCAACCTAGAAGCATGCAAAAATAATGATAACGATAAGAATTTCCCGCCATGAGTGATCGATGAACAGAATTATCGAGGACTGTGGACGTACCCTGATGCGAGCGTGGCAGATGCTTTGGGGACTGGTTTAGGTCGTGCTTGAATCGGAATGGGGAGGCCATTTGTCCGATTTTGGACGGGGCTCATTGACACCGTTGCATCTGTGACCGAACAATCAACAAGACAGTCATGTTAGACTGTCCGCAGCTCACCACGATTTAACACAGGGTTACTAATGTCCTTTCCAACAAGCCCTAAACCGCTCTTCTTAGGTGGCACAGATGGCACGGGTCTCTGCGGTGAGGGCGGCATGTCCCTCTTCCCCGTTGCCCACGGCTCCCGTTCCGGCGAGCCAACATCAATCCGTATTTGAGTCCTCGTAGGTGTCCCAGAGAGACCATTGATTTTTAGCCGCGGTACATCAGGTATGTCAATAGCCACAGATGCACTTGGTCGACCGTGCCCGCTATCCGAGGTCGAGCGTTTATTGTTGCTAGTGTTGCTGGAGCTGTAGTTGTTGCTGTTAGTGTCCGATTGGGAGATCATCTCCACAGCTGCGTTTAGGCTTTGGGGAGGTGGTGATCGGTGGGGCACGTAAGAGGATGATTTGGAGCGGGTACGGATCGGTGTAGTGGGTAGTGCGTCGTTTACAATGTTGGAGGTTGGAGTCGTGCGTCCATTAGCCTTGCCATTAGGACTGCTACTCGGCTTCAAAATCGATTTGCCATTGGCAACATTCGATGATGTCGATACCCGTGATTTGGGAGTCCCGGGCGGAGTGCCCACCTCCGTGCCGTATGGAGAACCAGGTATCGGAGGGAGCTGGACGGTGAGTCCGTGCCCATGCCCATGACCGTTCGGCCTGGTCCGGCCAGCATTCTGGAGGTATTGATCATTCGAAAATGATCTCCGTATAGCCGGTTTCGTAGCCGAGTTCGGACTGGGCGGAGCGGTGCTGTTGCTTGATTTAACGCTGCTCCGTGTTGAGGACTGGGATTGGCGGGACGCTGTGATTGTTTGGCCGTTTTCACCTGCAGAGCGAGGGGATGCTAGTTTGTCACGATCACGGTCCCGAGTGCGTTCGCGTTGCCCGCTGGTGAATGACCGTGATCTTCGATTTGATGATTTTGTTAGTTTTTCGGAGCCTTCGTAAATGATTGAGACGCGGTTATCAGATGCGATTATGGAGTTGCGGTGGAATGCTGTTTGAGAAAGTCGGCGACCGAGAGATGTGCCCTGTGATTGTTGTTAGTGAGGTAGACAGCATGGAAGCAGTGGTGAAATGTACTTGGATTATGCCTAGTGGGATCACGAATCCTTCGGGACGCTCCCAGACTGTGTCTCCGGATTTGGTTTGGTAGTAGTAAGGAAGTCCTCCGCGAGATTCGTCACTCAGTTCCCACCACTCCCCGTCTTCATTCGGAGGTAGTCTGAATATATAAATGAGCCTCGAAAATTCCAAAGAAAACCCGAAAAAAAAGTAGTAAACACAGCACGTACACAAAGTTGCCGACGGGCGGGTCCCAGCTCACTTGACCAGTGGCAGGACAAGCAAAGAATGAAGCACCAGTCTACACAGCCCTAAATGAACGGAACAGCTATTGATGCCCGTAACGCATCACGCACCTGCGGATCCACTAACGTAACCCAAAAATTTGATCCCCAGGCTGTATCATCAATTTCGCCATTCATTGCAGGAGCGCTCTTCACAGGCCGTGGAGTCCTCAAAGGAGTACCGTTGACGCTCACTTCCGGTACGATTCTGGTCATGGTCATGGCTTTTACACTGCTGCTAGTGGCAGATCTGTCAGACGTGGAGGTCTTGGGTCGGTCCGAAGACGAGGTAGATTGTTTAGACGGAGGGTCTGCTGGGCCAAAGGTCGCCGAGGATCGTGGCAAGGAGGGTGTTGAGGTAGGATCGGGAGACAGGTTACCAGCATTTGCCACGGCCATCGCAATTGCGAGAATGGAGACGGGGATTTGAAAGAGCGGAGGACGCAATAAAGAGAAAGCTGATCGTAATCACTTGTCCGTCGCCGGCCCTTTTGTATTGGAAGATCTGAGGGTATAAGAGGGTATCAGTAGACCAACGGCTGGTGGACCGCGACAAGAAAATGGGAGGAAGGATCGCAGGGTATATTGGAGAAGCGCTACCGACGGAGTTAGTCAACGCCATAATTACTGTCTAACAGTCGCCAATCTATCGGGCTCTTCCCACAGTAACAAAGCTTTAGAGTTGTTCAAATACGTCGTACAGTTTATAGCCGCTTAGCATCATCTACAAATTGCTTCAACACATCGACATCACCACCTCCTTCCTCCACCGACTTCTCAATCCGCTCATAAAGTCTCGCAAGTCCGTTGTATATATCACCCTCCCCTTCACCCACAAACCCAGCGATCTCCTCCATCTCGCCGACCCATCGATAGGCCTTAGGCATCATTGGCAATATGATCTTCTTGATCCGGTCAAGAAAGACTGGTTGGGAGCTGTGAAGCTCATGAAGGAGGGCTTGGGCTGTAGCCGGGGAAGAGGCATGTGCGGCTGCAGCCGTGGTCGTCATTAGCGATACCAAAAAGTACCGAATCTGTCAGGGACGTACCAAGAATCATGGTTGTGAAGATACCTGTCGTGCCTTTAGTAATACCCTGTTGTCGCGACAATTTACATTCTGTCAATAAAGCGAGTTAAATTACTTTGCTGTAAATGTGCGTACCGCATATGACATTTTCAAGGCACTAGCATCTCCGACACCAGCGCCCTCGCCCTTTAGTGGCGAGATCTTCAAACCGTACTGCGAAAGCTTCGCGAATTGATCTAATATTCCCACATCCTTTTCATCTGCGGACGCGTAGAACGTGGGATCGTAGCCCGGCGAGGGCGGTCCACCAATAATGCCAGCATCTATGAATTTAACAGCAGATCCACCCAACAACCACGCAATACGTTTGGCCGTCTCAGGGTTCACGGCATTACAATCCACGAAAACCAATGGTTTCCGAGCTGCTCCTGCAGCGCTGAGGTCCCTCGCCTCAGCTAGGAATTTCTCAGCAAACGAGAACGCGTCGCTAGGGGGCAAGATGCTCAGCACCCAATCTGCTCGACAAGCCATATCGGCCAGCGAGACGTCCTTCATCCCTGCATCGTGTGCGCGTTTGCGGGTCGCTTCTGAGCGTCCGTCGAGGTTCGTGAGGACTGTACAACCGGCTTTTGTGAGGTTACTGGCTACGGCTGACCCCATCGCGCCTGCGGCGACGACGCCGATGATGGGTAGAGATGTGGCCGACATTGTTGCAGGACCTGTGATATGTACTGGAAGGGAATCAGAGTGAGGTGGTTCTATCTGTGATCCATTACATAGTCATGGCGGAAGCATGATCCCGGGGTTATATCTGTATTTCTCACGTGACTTTGCCATTTCGCGCGACAGATTCAAACTGTCAATGTCATATTCTCAATGGATTTGGTTGAAACTTAAATTTTGCATCCTACTGTATGTAACCTTGGTGCCTATTACATAAAATTGCATACAATTAGTCTATTTAAATTTCATGTTATTGACTGCATATGGTATAGAATAGCTTAATATTGTGAATTCACCTGCCATAATACAGTATGCAGATGCTCAAAAAATATCTGTGCAATTCAGTGTACAAGGACATGCACAAAGACCTTATTTTGTGTCCAAGAAAGGCAATCACAATACCGGAGCACTTCAAAAAAGCCTCCAGTATCCTTGGAAGACAGAAATTAAAACTTCTACTCCCAAGGATCTCTTTTATATCATTCACTCGTACTTATGATCGAGCTAAATTAATAATGATTTGATTGTGTCCGTGCCCATTTGGCAAATACCATCCACTGCTTCACTCTGGCTTGCACCACAATGCACCAAAAATGGCAGGTGTTGCCTGTGCCCAAGGTATAGGCACACCTGATAAAAGTAATGTGATATTCACTATGAGTGAAATTGTCACTTTATTGGCTCTGCAGCACCCCCCTGAATTTGGACTTGTAACTAAGGAGGTAGAGAGCAAGAGTGGACTCCAGATGTTGCGGTTTAGAGAACGTAAAAATATCTTGTGGGATACTTTTCAATTGGAGCAAGTATGCAGAGTTACAAAAGTCATTCTTTGATGTGTCATGTGTGTGTGTGGGGGGGGGGAGGGAGTGCATCTGGCATTGGACATTTCTTTTAGTCAAATTGGACATCGTTTTTATATCTGTAACTTGGTGGAGAGAAGAATTTTTGGAGCAGGTTTGAACTATGTATCTTGAAGGTGGATGTAAACAGATTTGAGTCTGGACATCATACATCCCAGGACCAGATGTACGTGTTCAAAGTAAGTACTGAAACACAGGGTGCTCATATTCAACCTCAAATTACATACCCCCATGTCCCAACGTCCAAACTTGACATTTGTGAGCTTCAGATGGCTAAACTGACACACATTTAGTGTAGAGTAAGGTGGCTGTAAGATCCCAACATTGGCCCTTTGTCAAAGTTTGAGGTAATTGTAGCCATCAATCCCAACGCACCAAGACTCATACAACTTTATTTTCAACCCAATGAATGGTGTTGTATATTATCATCCCAGATTACTCTGAGGGCACCATTCAGATAATGTTTTGCATACCAGAAGCACTGAGACTTGGGACAATCAAGAGAATATTGATGACTTGGTCAATGTGACATGCCTTCATCAGAACTTTTATGGATTTGACACCCGTCGTCTTGTTTTGTCTGTGTGTTAAATATCTTGTGCCTCTCACTGGGCCCTCAACTCACTTTGCCTCTCAGTCGACCCGACAAGGGCTGAAATGATACTTTTCACCTGCTAGATTAACAATCTGCTGGTGGTTACAAACAAAGTCACTTGCAGCATGTCACAACTATTCCTTGTCATGCCTTGATTCTGTGTGAAGGAGTTATATGATGTTCATTTGGTCACTTTGGTGGTGGTCAAAGTCAAATCCAAATTTGGTGGAGGCATGATGGGCATCAGGGTGGTCAGTGGATAATTCAGCAGAACCTTGACGGGGAAGAAGACAGTGGTGGAACCTTTTGTGACAGATAAACTTAGAACTTCTGGTTGGGATTGGGATGGCAGCAATGTAGCCTTCAACTCTCCCAGGCAAGATCTAATCAGCTCGTTCTCCTTCAGTTTATGTTGCCTGCTCCGATTTCCATTTCAGATGCTAGTACCAGCCCCATTCCTGGCGGTCAGCTCTACTCCCTCTCTTGGCTTTACTTCATGGCAGTGTGGCAGCAGCTTTGCCATAGCTCATATAGAAGAAGGCGGTAAAAACAACGGAGATATGGATGGAAAGGTGATGAGCTAGGCCAGGTGTCAATTTGGAGGGAAGCACAGTCATTTGACATACTTCTCTCTGATGAAAATTTGGTTTTATTTTGCTAGGCAATGAATGTTGCTGGTGTGGCTATTACTGACAAGACTTGTTTGATCATGGATGAAGTCGACGGAATGTCGGCGGGTGATAGGGGGGGTGTTGGCGCCCTCAATGCACTGATCAAGAAGACCAAGGTTGGCCGTTTTGGCTCTTCCTTGTCGTGACTTTTCGAAAATTAATCGTCGTCCATTCGTTTAGTTCCCCATCATTTGCATCGTGAATGATCCAAATGCACAGAAGCTGAAACCTCTTATTGCGTCGACCTTTGCTCTCACATTCAAGAAGTGAGTAAATTGAGTGATTGAAACTTGAATTGTCAACTGACGTCGTTACAGACCCGATGCCGCTGCCGTTCGTTCCAGGATGCCTTTGAGTAAGTTTTCTGACTCCCTCACGAGAGCATGCTATTCAACGTCCACCACCGCTACAGGGAGAAAATGAAGATTCTTGTAAACGTGATGGATCAATTGGTCAACAGTGCTCAGTCTGACATCCGACAAGTTCTCAACATGTTTTCGACATGGAAATTCTCCAGTAATAGTATATTCCCAGTGTGAAATCGAACGAGAAGTTCTCTATTATGACTCCATTCGATGTCATTGATAAGATGCTTGGGCCTTATATGTTTTCCCACCCATCTAGAGAGACACTTGGTGATAAGATGGAACTTTATTTCCATGACCACTCTTTCATACCGCTCTTCATCCAGGTTCGTCTTCTGAAGGTATACGCTCTGACATAGACCGACCCTTTTTGCATAGGAGAACTACCTGAAAACGCATCCCGTGAAGATCAAAAACCTCGATGGACCTCCTCAAATCTTGAGACAACTTGAGTTGATGGATAAAGCCGCATCGTCAATATCCGATGGAGATTTGGTCGACGCTTTGATTCATGGGTGACGATCAGCTTCATTTTTCTCATGACACAGGTACTCATGTAACAAAAATTTTCAGACCTGAGCAGCATTGGGGGTTGATGCCATTGCATGCTGTGTGCTCCACCATCCGACCTGCATCGTTCCTTTATGGCCAGGGAGCCGGATACGGTGGCCCCAACGCCATGTCGTTCCCTCAGTGCGTTCCCCATTCAGTTTACTTCATTCCACTCTAACGCAATTATTTTCCGGATTCCTCAGTCAGAACTCCAAGCAGGTGAAGCTGAGTCGACAGATAGGTGACGTCCAGATTCGCATGAGATTGAAAGTATCTGGCAACAAATCTGTAATTCGGCAGTCATATTTACCTGCGCTTTTCCCTCACATTGTGAGGCCATTAATGGACGTTGGAGCTGTTAGTTTGAATGATAATGAACTCATTTATCGTGGCTGATGTTCGTGTTCTTCAGAGTGCGGTCGAAGATGTGATAGAGCGCATGGATGAGTATTACCTCTCACGAGAAGACTGGGACACCGTTGTCGAATTGGGTGTCGACCAGAACAAAGATGTTCTTGTTCTTAAGAAGATCTCTGCTGCTACAAAGACTACTCTCATGAAGAAGTAAGTGTATTATACCCGACATCAGACATACGCTTATGCTTCTGATTCAGATATAATATGAGCGACCATCCGATACCTTTTCACAAGGCTCAAGACTTGGGCAAAGCTCCAAAGAAGCTCGGAGGGGGACCTGCTCCTGATGTCGAAGATGCTTATGATGTGAGTTGCAGCTCGTATTCTATATGTTTGTTTTCGCTCATGATGTTGTTCAGTTTGTGGACGATGCTCCTGAGCCAGTATCTGACGACGACAGCAAGAATAAGAGCCCAGATGACATCAGCATTGACAACGACAAACTGATTAAGACGAAGAAGGCGAAAGGCAAGGGGAAGAAGTAAGAACGTCGATACCATTGTCTGGCGCGTGAATTATTGGTTTTATACTTGTTCGTGCATGCTCCCTGATCGAATTCAAGTTGGTATGTACGTGTCCATTTCACAAGTGAAGCACCCCATCACGATTTCGTTTATATTGAGCCATACGATTATCATCAGCCAGGCTTTTGATCAGTCGAGATGACTTAGGATACCTGGAATATACTAGTGTTCGTGGGTCCTCTGAAGTTGTTCTGAATTGATTTCTGGATGCCATACATTCTACAGTGGCTGTCCAGGGCGGAGTCAAATTCAGCATGTACTTGACCACATGTTTGTTTATGTGTGCTTTCAATATTTATCTTCAGTTGCGAGACTGGTCGACCGTTAGTTACCTTTGTATTGTCTTAACGACCATTCAGAGCCCTCTGCGACCTTGCTAACTTTGGTTAACTTTGGTTGATCAGTTTTCAGCATATGCCAGTGGGTTCAAGATTCAATATTCAGGCCCTTCATTAGACCTGTATTCACGTCTCGCTAGTTGAATGAGCTGGCTCATTATTTTCAATGCCCTAGGCAGACATAGAATGACATGGACCCATCTAACATAGAAATATTTTTGGCACGATAACCACTGGGCAGCTGGTTCGCGCACTCATGGAAACTAAGTAAAATAATTGTACCCTAGCTCCATAGGTTCTAATCTCCTTGAGGCAGAGTAGACAATGATTGAACCACCGTACCTCAGGATAGCGTGTTTGACGTAGGTCGTTGGGACTGCTTGGTAGTACAGGCCAGTTGGCCTCATGGTTAGTATATATCACTGGTAAAACAATAGACCGCACCATGGAACCATCCCGGGATAAATTTACCACCACCACCATCAATGTTGCATCAACGCCTTTTCAGATTGGAATGTCTTTTGACATCGAACATAATCGAGGTATGAATCAAGGGGAAGCCATGTGGAAAAAAAACCTAAAAGGGGCCAAAAAGCGCCAAGACCATCATTTTAAGTAGGCCCGTTTACGTACCTTGCGGGGTCAACAAGGCCAAGTGCCTTACAATTCCGAGGGATTGGTCTTATTCAGATCTGTCACGTGATGTATAGTCACGCCTGCGGCCTGAGGCGCCCGGACCCAAATAGGGTTAAAGTCGGTTGCTATGTCATGTCAAGCTCACTGTCAGAAACAGTGAGCTCAGTTATAGACCGCATTTTTGAAAATTTTGCTTCGTTAAAATTGTACATATTATATATATTATTATATCTTATATTTCATGTTTTAAAATTATCATTTAAAGTATGGTGTGGCAGGTGGCAACGTACATTGGCGTACATCGCCGTACTTAGACTTGTCCACCGGCGAGTATAAAACTCCGGACAAGCATCAACTCTTCAACCACCCATGGCCTTCTGGAAGAGCAAATCAGAAAAGACTCTGATACCGCCTGTTTCTGAACCTCGCAACGAATATTCTCGAGCCCCTTCGAGTACTCGTTCAAACTATTCAAGCGCAAGTACCTATGCACCTAGTAGGGACGGCGATCCAAACAACAGTGCTCCAAGCAGCATCAGATCCAGTCCCGCCAACGATGGTTACAGCCTCCCTATCCGTGATAAATACAACCGCAACAACCCTATCGGCGATCGATATACCCGTGGTCAAGGCGAGCTTGACCGCGACCGCAATGAATTATTCTCGGGTCACAATCCCGAAAAAGTCGGATCTGGAGGCAGATTTTTCGATGGACCCCCGCCGAGAAGAGAACCGCCT